>VYZP01018023.1:30756-118593 GCA_013400635.1 Hypocryptadius cinnamomeus | reverse complement strand
CTCCTCCCCAAACCCTGAGGTGTGCATCAGGTGGAGATGCCCTTTCCCAGGAGCCAGCAGAGCTCTGAGGAGTTGTTGCAGAGCCAAGAACTCTCCCTGCCACTTTCTCTGCCTGTAAATAGCTACAAACTGAGAATCCTGAACCCAGCTGAAAAACCTCCTGAAAACATTTGCCTGATGAAAAATGCTCCAACCTCTGCTCTGCACTTAAAAAATGAAATAAATCCCTGGCAGTTTTACCCTGTTAGAACCTTCCAAGGGCTTCATTTTCATCAGGGCTCCTTGTCCCTCTGTGGTCACCACATTTCTGGTGGGAGAAAAGCACTTTGAGCTCCCTGCTCTGTATTTGCTCAGCAGCTGAGCTGAGCTGGAAAGATTTTCTCCCAGTGGTTGATGAGTGCTCTCTGCTCCCTCAACCCAACCTTGTCCCTTGCACTCCTCTTCCCCTTGCTGGGAGTGTGGCAGAGGAGGATCCCAGGGCATGGCAAGTTCTCAGCTGTGGTGGAGGGGAAGTGCTGACTCCTAGAAATCCTTCCAGATGGTTTGGAGCATCTCTGCTGTAGCAGAATATTTTAACAATCTGGCTGTGATTTTCTCGGCTGCGAAAAATCGATTTCCTTCAAAGAAATTGCAGGAGCTGCAAAAAACCAAAATACCAGAGAAATAACATTAATTTTGCAGTTTAGAATATTGACCTTCTTCTCCCACAGTTTCCAGAGGAAGGAAAACTTCCTGGCAAACTTCCTGCTTATTAAGAAACAAGTGCTTAGAAAAAGAGAAAAGCAGGAAATAATCCCACTCCAGCCACTGCAATGTAAAAAATCCTTTTCCAATTGCTATTAAATCCATTTTCCATGTGTGTAACTAAAGGTGGCTCCTGTCAGCAGCAGGGATTCTTCCAATTAGGAGTCACCTCACATCCAAGGTATCAAGGTAAACCTGAGCCCAAACCCTGCTGTCTTCTACAATTCCTGAGCAGCAAATGTCGCTGTCATTAATCAGAGATGGACACGTTCATCATTCTTGCAGGAGCTCCTGTGAGCACACTCAAGGGCACATCCTGAGCATTAATTTCAGGAGGCTTCAGGGAGCTCGTGCTGGTGTTGGGTTCCTCACACCTGACAGGTTCCTCTCACAGGATGCATGCAGGGAGAAGAAAATTAAATATGGAAGAAAAATTATATATTATTAACCTCCAGCCATTCTCAGTGGAGTGCTGGGGTGTAAATCAGGATTTTTCTGTCACTGTGCCACGTTTCTGTTTTACTTTTCGGTATTTGAGAACCTCAAACCAACCCACCCTTCTAAATACCAGTTTTAATGATATTTGCTTGCAGCCCACTTCCTAATCCTACCAAGTCTGAGGGCAAAGATTCAGGCAATCATTGCCAAGCATATGAAAATATTCAGCAAGCAAATTGTTTGACTGTTTGAGCATTTTAATCTCTCTTTGCAAGAGAATATGTAGCCTGGAATACCTGAGCAGACACAAAACCCCCACTATTGTTATTAAAATGAGAGGGAATTATTTTAAAGAAAACAGCAAAGCAAGCCCACAAATTGTTTTGACTTCAAGTGTTTATTTGGTCGTTGTTTGTAGTTCACCAAACTCGACAGAAAATGAGCATATAACCTCCAAATCTTGCAGGATCATCATGATCTAAAGTTACTTTGATCTCGACTGAGGCTTCTAGGTGGGGTTTAACAGAAATAATTGTTACAATAGAATGATTAATTATAGTAATAATGTAATAGCTAAGGGCCTTTGCAGTTATGTCTCGTAATACTTTTATTACTCAGCCAGAGCAAAAGAAAAGAGATTAAATTAATGGGAAGCAGAAGCAGAACTGGGTGTTTTAATCAGGCTCAAACTTTCTGTTTCACTGGAAAATTGCTCCAACAGGGATGCAGAGCCCAAGGTGGCAGCAGCAGCTGCTGCTGGCCCTGGGGTGGGATGGATTCCCAGCCTTTGGGAGGAGAATTTGAAGTGAACTTGACAAATTGGGAAGGTGGTGTGGGGTAGAAAGGATGGGTTCAGTGAGCACAAGCACAGAGCAGTTCTCACCAGGCAGCACTGACTGGCTTCATCAGCAAAGGCTGGGAAATGCCTGCTTGGGTTTATTGGGAAAATCCACTGGATGGCAGGAGGAACATCTCTGGGAAGTGTTAGTCTGGCAGAAAAGGCAAAAATCATCCTGGAAAATAGAAGGAAAAGTGCTGTTGTAAGAGGCTGCTGAGAACTGAGAAGGCCTCACCTAAAGTAAGCAGATTTACAATTTCACCTTCTTCAGGAAAGGTCAGGAGAAGGCAGCAGGGGTGATCACAGGGCTTAAAATCATGGCATTTGGGAAAAAAAATATAGATACCTTTCATTTAGGAGAAATTACACCTGGGGAATGCACAACAGCCTTCAGAGGAATGGAAAATTCTGCACTATGGGGGTGTTGGAAGACAGGGGAGAGTTAAACTCTAGGAAGGCAGAAGCTGGTTAGATGTCCCAAATTTGTTCTACTCATGGGGAAAACACAGTGGGAGAGGCTGAGGGGAAGGTTTGGATCCTTTGTGGGTATTTTAGATGCAGATCATCCTGCTCTGCTGGAGATGACCATTTTAGATCCCTTTCATTTCTGGATCTGTCAGTATTTCCCATAAAGACATAAATCAATCAGGAGAAGCAAATTGATAACTCTTACCAGGAATAAATGATGCAGTGAAGTATTTGCCATTCCAGAATAACTATTTGATTATCCAACCCCTGGATTTTATAGTTACTAAAAATATGTGTCTATTTTGTTATAATTTGTATACTTTAAGTGGTATGGCACATCTGCCATGTGGAAAAGAGTTTCTTCATCCTTTCTGTGAAATTGCATTTCACACCTGGCAAAATCTCATTGCCTCTGACTTCACAGCCTCTTCACTTCCTTGGAGCACCCACAGCAATTCCAGTGCTGAGAATGGGGAGCAGTGACATCAAATATCAGCTCACAGCTCCAGAGTGTGGCACGGGTGGAGATAGGAAGGGATCCTTCAGGTGGTTTTTATTTAGCCTGTGCCTGGTGTCTCCAAACCAGGGAAATATCCTGTCTCAGTTTGTGGCAGATTTAAGGGAAAAATTCCAAAGCAGCAATTTAATCAGGACTGCTACAAACCTTTTCACCTCCGTGCCTTTGACTCATCTTTTCCTGATGAAACCATGGTGTATATGAGAGAGAAGAACAAAGATCTACAAAACCAAAATATTCTGGTGTTTGCAGAGATTTTCCCTGGAGCCAAATACCAGGAAGCTTAACAGATGTGGT
The DNA here is from genome assembly GCA_013400635.1 of Hypocryptadius cinnamomeus. Taxonomy (NCBI): domain Eukaryota; kingdom Metazoa; phylum Chordata; class Aves; order Passeriformes; family Zosteropidae; genus Hypocryptadius; species Hypocryptadius cinnamomeus. The sequence goes on along the minus strand of VYZP01018023.1, from coordinate 115,291 downwards.
CATGTCACTGTGGGATGGGAAGAAGCACTGAGTGGGGATGTTGGTAGAAAAATCCCTGCTGTGTGAAGCAAGTGGAAAGATTTTATCATTTTAAATAAGCTTTAGTGGTTTGAATTTGATTTCAATCCTTATATGTTAATTAAACCATTCCTAGGTGCTCTCCTGTGGGAATGCTGGTCTGGGTGTGGAAATGCATCCCACTTTAGGGGTGTTTTTTTTTAAATATCTGTGTGAATGTAAGCAGTGATGTTTTGCTTTAGCATATCTCACTGATAACATCTGTTGCTGTATTACCAGGCAACAGCTCTGTTAATCTTCAAAGCATTTTATGAGCATTAACTAATGAGTCCTCACGTTTTCCCTACATTACCTCACCTTTTTAATAGGGAAAATTAAAATAAAACCCCGTGATCTTCCCAGCACTTGCAGAAGAGACAGTGTCAGGTCTGGTGTTAAAATCTCTTAAGTTTGGTGCCTTTCAAGGGGAAATTATGAATTCAAGGCTGTGTTTTGGGTTGAGGCTGCCCACTGAGGGCTCAGGGACCTGCGCTCAGTCAGAATTAAGCATTTATGAGACAAATTCCCTTTTTCTCCCCTTCATTTCCCTTCCCTCATTGTGGATGTCTGTTCCACACGAGGTTTGGGTACCTGATGCTCAGGGGCTGCTCTGCAGAGCAGAGTTTTCCCAGAGCTTCCCCGGAACAGCTGGGAAAGGAGAGCACGGGGAATGCAGCAGCACATGGCTGCTCCTCTACCACCACCCTGTGGCACCCAAACCACTCATCCCCAGCCATGAGAGAATGTTTTACCATTCCTAAACTTGGTATTGATCAGCCCCTGGTCTGAACACACCATGGAAAAACAGGAAATCAAGGTGATGGTGCGTTTCCTCAGCACAGGGAGAGGGGCAGGTGGATCCAAGGTGGATCAATGCTGTCCTGGAGCTCTGTCAGCTCCCAGGGAAGGTGATGGGAGCCACTTGCTCGTGCCTATGGAGGGGAATTCGAGCTGGATGCACATTCCCACCTTGTTTGTCTTGTTGGAATAGCCTCACCTTAATTCATAGATCACATCTGAGGGTCCTTGTGGAAATGCCGACCCATTCCCTCCTTCCCAGCCTCTCCCAGCCTTGTGCATTCGTTTCCCACTTGGATGAACGCTGCCCGTTCCTCCACCCTGCCTGACACCCACCAAGGCTGCAGGACAGCACTGGCGTGTGCTGGTGCCAACTTCACCTTTCCTTTCCACGGGAAATACAAGGAATCCAGCTCAACCACGGCATGGATGGGCTGTGAGCAGCGGCTGGGAAGTGTTGGTGGCGTTTGCCATCTCCTGGAGAATCCCAGCAACAGCAGAGGCACACGCCGGGCTGTGACTGTGGTGCCTTAGGATTTCAGCTTTATATTTTTCATATACTTGTAACGCTGCAGTTCTTTAGTGTGTAACTCCAAACTCCATACACAGTAGGAGGTGCTGCTTTCCCATTTTGGGCAGACACAACAATTCCTCTCCAGGCCTGGCAATCAAGGACACCTCACTGCCTCAGGCCCCAGAGATGGGAACAAAAGTGAGTTGGGGGAGCAAACTTGGGGTCAATGACTTCATTACCTGAAGCTGTAATTGGGAGATCAACCCCCAATATGCAAATGGACCAAACTTATAAAAGTGTGCAAACTGTGACCCATCATCCATTTTTGGGTGTAGCCCCTGGGGGCTTTGTCTGCCTTAAATGTACCTGCAGGCCCTTCAATAAATAGAACAGCTCTTTATTCCCTTAATTTAGTTTAGTCTCTGTTTTTAGGTAATCCCAAAAAGGCATCAACTGATCCCTGCTCTGTCTCTTTTCCCAGAGCCTCCCCAGTGGCTGAAGAAGCCCGAAGGTGGGGTCTACAGCGTGGGGACAAACCTGGTGCTGCTGTGCGAGGCCATCGGGAACCCCGAGCCCAGCATCCAGTGGAAGATCAATGGGATGCCCATCGATGGTACGTGCAGGGGCCAGGGTGCTCCTCCAGGCCCTGCCCAGCTGGGGTGTGCCTCCGTATCAGCCAGTTTGAGGGGACACACAAGTCCTACCATGCAGAGTGATGTCTGGTTTGGCACCTCTTTAGATATGTATTGTGTATTTACTTAAATAAATGAATATTTGAATAGGATTTTTGAAGAGGGTGGTGGTGAACATTGCACATGTGGAGCTGTGGTACCTTTGAGCTGCTGCCCAGTAACTCTCCCATCTTTTGGGGATCTGGGACAGCTCGAGGGCTTCTTTGTGCTTCTGAGTAAGCCCAGGTGGCTGGGGAGCACTGGTGTAGTGATATTATTATTATCAATTCCAAAGGTCTCTGTGGTGAATTTACTGGAATTTGGTGCTCTGGAGCACTTCCCTCAGGCCATGGGACTGCTGGCAAAGGCAGAGCCCTGAACTCACCAGTTCTTGGGCATGGTCTTTGTTGGAACCTCAAGATGTTCTTTCCTTTGGCTTCCAAGCAGTGAGGAGAGCCTGGGCGCTCCCCAGTCACAGTGTTCCTCCAGCTGCTGACACAATCTGGTGTTTTCCAGGCAGGACCTTCCGAGGGAGAATCTCCACCAGGGAGATCAGCCTGACCAACCTGCAGCTGCAGGACAGCGCCGTGTTCCAGTGCGAGGCCACCAACAAGCACGGCACCATCCTGGCCAGCGCCAACGTCAACGTCCTCAGTGAGTGCCCCGGGCTGTCCCCTTCCAGGGAACCCATCAACAACCCAAGCTGAATCCTCACAGCAGCCTGGGGCTTGTCACCATCTCGTGGTTCCTTTGGGTTCCTCATGGTTCCTTTGGGTTCCATGGTTTCTTTGGCTGGTCGTGGGCATCTCATGGTTCCTTTGGACTGGCTCCAGATTTTAAGAAATGTTGTTCAGGTTTTTGCAACGGGTTTTATCATGGGCAGTGTTATGTGCTTAGCACAGGCACTCTTGAGCTTTGGTGTATTTTAAAAACATGATTGTGGTTGGGCTCAAAAACTTGAATTCAAACACAGTGAAACCACTGGGGACTGAATTGTGGCCACAATGCTGGTTTTGAATTATTAAGTGTATTTTTAATCTTTGCTTTCAGTTGTGCTGCTCAGTCTGTTCTTTGAAGAAAGGGAGTGAGAGGAATTTATTTAACAAAAGACATCTCCGGAGGCAGCAGAACTGGGTCTATATTCTCTCCTGGATGTTTCAATTTCTGACATGTCCAGCAGTAAACCCCTGTTATCTCTGTCAGTGAAACTTCTGAGAGCTCAGCTGCTCAGTACAACTCTTCCAAACAGCTGTGAATTTTCCATTAAACACCTCAGCCTCTCACCCTTGCTGAAAAAGGGCAGGATGCAGGGCCAATATTTTTATTCCTAGCTCTGAAATGCAGTGCTGCTCACATTGAATTCTCTCCTGCAGATATTGCCCCCCTGATACTGACCCCAGATGGGGAAAACTACGCCACAGTCGTGGGTTACAGTGCCTTTCTGCACTGTGACATCTTTGCCTCACCTGCAGCAGATGTCAGATGGTAAGATACTGGAAACTAGGTTTTTTTCATGTGAATTAGTTCCTTCCAAGTTTGAGAAGTCTGCTAGTTACTATTTCTATGGAGTTAAGAATAGAAATTTACAACAAACTGTATGTAATGTAAATTCTCTGTGTTTAAATGTGCTTTTAAGTATTCTGAAGAACTGGTTTGGAGAAAAAGAGTTCCTGGAAGTCCCCAATACCTGTTTGAGAAAAATGCTAGGCTATACATTAAACAAAACCGTGCTGTTTATAGCCAAATCATGCTGCAGCTTCATCAGTTTAGTGCTGGCAGCCCTTCAAGTTTGGACACGTTATTGAGGTGGAAATGCAGTGACTTACAGAACACATTTACCTGGACATGCTTCCATAGGCTTGGAAATCACAGCAGGATTGTCACAGCAGGTGACAGGTGCAATAAAATTGCAGGTGGCAGCTGTAGATTAAAGACAGAGTATTTTAGAGAACTTTCTAGACTCTGTCCCTGTGGGTTTGATGTGATGTTCGTGATTTGCTGCACGTGCATGAAGTATCTCACTAATCCTGACTTTAATTGCTCAGTGGCAGAGCTGAGTCCCAAAATTCCCCTGCAATAACCCCTAACCATGAACTAACACTTCCTGCAGTAACCCAGGCCTGTTTTTATCACCTTTAGGACTAAGGATGACAGCATAGAGCCCCTTTCAGCATTTCGCTACGAGTTGAACAAGAATGGCACCCTGGAGATCAGGGACACGAAGAAGGAGGATTCGGGGTCCTACGCCTGCTGGGCTGCAAATTCTGTGGGGAAAAGAGCAATCACTGCTAATCTGGATATAAGAGGTGAGAAAAGAAAAAAGCTTTCACAGCTGCTAAGATTTTATGGCTAAATTTTTCCAGGAAGTAGTGAATATTCAGTCCAGGCTACAGATTTATTCTGTGACTTCAGGAATTCTCTGGATATTACAACCTGAAATTGTCACAGGTCTCATACATACGTCGTCTTTAACTTTTCAGCTGGATTTCTCCATGCTCTCATATGATGCCCATTTTCTTCTGGATGCTTGCAGAACTGGCACAAGCCACTAAAAATTTGCAATTACACATTATCTCAAAAAGATTTTCCCTCCTTTTTGTCACTGCCTTGTTACCCTCAGGGCAGGCTCTTGGCTGACCCTGTGCTCCTGGGCTTGGTGGGGTCCTTGTTGATCCAGATGTGTTCCTGCTTCTCCCCCAGCTGTGGGATTCCTTTCCATAGAATTCCTTCCCATCAGAAGACACATCCCAAATTGGATTAATTCCCACAGTGGACACCAAACACATTGCAGGGTAGTGCTGGTTGAAGGACTTTGCACTGGGCTTTTGCCTGTTTGTTGATAAATATTTTTAAACAGTACAAATAAAAATCCCCAGAGGTGTTTACTTTTAAATTTTAGATCCATCCCTTGTGCTGCAGCTCTGTTTTAAGGGATTTGTGTGGTTGGTTGGCAGGAGGGGTTTTCCCTGGAGGATGTGATGGCAGTGGGTAGCTCCTGTTGGGCAAACAGGTGGCATTTAGTGGGTTTTCTACAAATTTGCTTAGGATTTAGGGCTTGCCAATAATAATAAAAAAAAACCCTTTAATACTCAATTAGCAAAACTCTCTGATGTAGGTTTGCTGTGACAAACTTGAGGAAAAAGCTCACTCTTTTTGTTCCATTTCCACCCACTCCCTTGGCTTTGGGAATTTTGCAGTGATAATAAACATGAAAATGTACAATGAAATTCTCACAGAGCAACATTTCACTGCAGAAATAAATTCAGCTAAGTGCTTTCTTCTTACTTATTCATCTGTTTCTGCATTCAGATTATAGTCAATTAAAAGAACAAACTTGATTGCAATAATTTTTTCTCACTTGACTTTAATATGCTTGTAATTTTTCTTGGATCATTGCCAAAGCTTATTTCAAATGGCAATTAGACATAAAAATCATATTCAAGCCTTTTTTTTTTTAATCATCTATTTCATGACAAGCTGCTAACAAGGATTTTCACCTGTAAGTTTTTTTTTTGGTGGTTTTTTTTTTCTGGAGCTCTTTGGTTTGGAGCGAACTAAAAAATGTTTCAAGATAAAAAATGTTTGAAGATAAAAAAAATGTTTGAAGATAAAAAAAAAAAAGAAATCCTGGCAAATATCTATTTCAAGCCCCACCATCCTTCACTTGAAATGTTTGTGTATATAACAAAAAAAAAAGACATGATTGTTGCTTCTGAGGTTGATTTCTGTAGATGAAGTGCTTGGTGAAAATTTGATGTAATAGCCCCTCTCTCACCTAATCAAAGTGTTTTTCTTTGATCAATCAGATGCTACAAAACTTGTTGTTACTCCGAAGAACCCCCGAGTGCTGAAATCACATTCCATTTTATTGAAATGCCAGGCTGAGTATGATTCCCACTTGAAACACAGTTTTAAATTATCCTGGAGGAAGGATGGAGATGAGCTGCCAGTCAACAGCACGGAAGGTGGCAGGTGAGTGGGGAAGGAACAAGGCTGTTCTTGATCTCAGCTGGATAATCTGGTGTGGTGCTGGAGCTGGAGTTTCATTAAACATGAGCCTTAATAGCTTGAAATGCAAATTTATGTCTGCAAAGAATTCTTCATGAGATGTGTGTAAAATGCAGATCTATTCACATATTTAAATATAAATGCAGCAATGTTTCAACCCAAATGGGTTTGGGTTTATTAACTCTGTTACCATCATAGCAGAATATAAAGTTATATATTAATATATACATAATGCATATCTCTATTTTTATGTGTACTATAGATGTTGGCCAACCCAAAACCACAACCCTGACCCCAGTGCAGGTTGTTTCTGCACTTCAGTGGAACCAGTATTTTCTTATTTGCACTTATTTGGCCAAAACAAAGTCTTTGCAATGTTGAACTGATGGTAAACAGGTTTCCGGGATTCTGCCATGAATCATTCCTACATATGAGTTTAGGATTTGCAGGCTGAATTTTGCCCTATTTTTGGGTTTTCATTGACCTCAGGAGGCTGGAGCTCAGCCTTTATTCCACAGAGGGATCCCACAGGGGGGAAACCAGATGTCTTTATTAATTACCACAGGAGAGAGATGATTTCCTAAATACTGGAGAGGCTGAAAACCCCGCTGGGCCCTTGTAGGATGCTGAGGCAATACCATGGAAACTCCATGTGTGCCACGGAGCCCATGGCCTTGGATTCTTGGCAGCTTCCCTGGTGCTTTGGACATGACACAAGTGCCTTGGGAATGCTCAGTTTCCCTCAATCTTGCAAAAATTCCATCACAAACCCCACATATTTGTCTCATTAATGACGTGCCAAAATCCTATGGCCCAGACGCTCATCCAGTGCATCTCAATGTGCTTCTTTTCAGAGCAGGATTGACAGGCCAACCTCCAGCCACAGAGGCTAATTTGCCACAAAATACAAATAATACTCCTCAGCACAGTGTAGAGCACAGCCACAATTACATTTTAATGTAGCAGGCCCAGTGTGCAGCTATTTAATGAAAGTGCCCCGTGCCAAGTTCTATTATGACCAATTTTTCAGGGAACAATGTCTGTCATACTCATCTTACATATTTTTCTCGTCCTTATTACCATTTTTTTTTTCCTTGCAGGATAATTCTGGACAGGGATACCCTGTTCATATCCAGTGTTCTCCTGGAGGATCAGGGAGTTTACAGGTGTGTGGCCAGCACTGCCCTGGACACTGCTGAGGCCGAGGCGCAGCTGATCGTTCTGGGTAAGGTTGATTTTCCTGCTGCAAGGAGTTGCAGCAGGAATTGCCACTGCAGCACTTCTTTGCTTCTTTTCACACAGCCACAATAACCCAATTTCACAGAGCCTCTGACTCCTTAAGCTCAGCTGTGCTGTCCCTTATCTCTGGGAATGGTGATGCTGACACAAACTCGATTTATTTTCATCTTTGGTGTAGCAAGGTGAGGCAGCATTTTTGCCTCAGCTCAGTGGCTGCAGGAGTTGCCCAGGCTGGAAGGTGTAAGAGCATACTAAGAATGGTTCTGGTGCTGCTTTGAAGTCCTTGGCCAGTCCTTCACAAGAATTGGACTCTTTTTGAAGGCCATCAGGCCAATATTTGGATGTGCAGCTCCTCAGGAGATCAGTGCGAGTTAAGCACCTAAAAGGAATTAATTCTGTTTGTGAATTGAGCATGAATGATTGTCCAGAGGCAAAAAGAAGAGCCCTGACCCCCTGGGTCTGAAGCTTGGCCTTCTGAGAGCATCCTCACCACCTGCATCCATCCCTGAAGGACGCCTTGGAATTAAGAGGATGAACTTGTGGAGTGCTGTGCAGCAGCCAAAATTCTGCTTTGTGGTCACAGTTTTGGCCAGCCTGGTCTAGGTGAAGGTGTCCCTGCCCATGGCAGGGGGCTGGAATTAGATAATCTTCAAGGTTCTTTCCAACCCGAGCCATTCTGTGATTTTATGATTCTCTGACAGCTTTGCATCATTTTAATTACATTTATTTTTGCTTCGTTTTACATTTGTATTTATTGCTGGCAGTGATTGCAGCAAAAAGTAAGTCAATCTGCCCTTCAAAATGTTTTTCCACTTTAAAGGAGTGATATTTTTCAGTAAATAGTAAATTAGGAAGATGCTGTGCACATTATTTATGGTGCTGTGTCCTTCGGTGCTGTATAATTCAAAATGTTTGTAGATTATTTGTTACTTCACTTATGAAAATTTCATAAAGCATTTTATTCCCTTTTAAAAAGGTGCTTTGCAGAAGAAGAAAAACAGTTTTGTGCCCTTTTCCCTTGTTTATTGCATATGAGAAAGGTCTTGGTGAATTAACAACATCTTATTTTCCAAGTGAAAAATTCAGGTTTTTGCAATCAAGGACTGGTGGGCTGCCTGAAGAACTAAATGGAGACATCAGATTAGGGGCAACTAAGAGTAAGATAAATACTCAATTAGAATAATTCTAATTATTTGGTTTGTGTTTAATGAACAGGTAGAGGGGTGAGAATATTTAAGGTGCACCATCACTATCTTTAAATTAATATATTGAATTTTAACCAGCTGTACTCTGAGGATAGAGCAGAAACATGCCTGCAGATTAAACTGTGCTTTCCTGATATTTTCCCAGGTACAAGAGAAATAGGGAAATAAATAAAAAGAAAATAAAATTAAATCCAAACATAAACTTTTAACTTCTTGATATATCTTGAGATAAAAAACTCTGTATTGTAATTTTTAAAAAATCAGTACGAACGCAGTGAATTTTTTTCACAACGACAAAGACAGTCGTGGTGGTGGAAGTCACTGTAAGAAATTACATTGTAAGAATGTAATTTTCTGTAAGAAATTACATTGTCAGTCAAAAGTTTAGTTGGGACAGCATTAGTTGAGCTGGCAGGTAGTGAATTTCCCAGTTCCCCATTAATGCAGATCCCATGGCTGGGATAATGAATGTTCTCCTTTCCCTCACACCCTCAAAGGCCAAGTTCAGTAACTGCCAGAGCTGAGGCACCTCGTCCCACTCTGATTTGTCCCAGGGTAAATTCAAGTGATGCTGGCACAACGTCCTGCCCAGAGCAGGGTCAGTACACATTATTGATTCAGCAGATCTTGGGGTTGATTTGGAAAGAAAAATCTGTTGCTGCAAGCACAATAATGCAGGTAGAAGGAGATGAATTCCAGAAGGATTTTGTGTTTATGAGGGAAAAATCAGCACCAGAAGATTTGGGATCTTTCAAAGCAATTCCCACCTTCCACAACCTGTCCATCTTGAAATCAGGAGGTGTTTCACCACCATCTTCACCGACTGTGCTGTTCCAACCCTCTGGAAAATGCCAGGACAGAAATACCTTGCTGTGCTCCTGACACTTCTTTATTTCTCAGATGTTCCTGACCCACCAGAAGACCTCCAGCTCTCGGAAAACCAAAACCGGAGCGTTCGACTCTCCTGGAAAGCTGGGGCCAGCCATAACAGCCCTGTTAATGGTAGGAAGGGGTTTCCAGCATAACTTTTTAGGGCTGTTCAGAATTCTGGCACATCCTGGTTGTCACTGGACACAAACCCTGCTGGTGGCCAGATTTAATCATTTTTAACTGTTTGTTTCTTGCGAGTTCATTTCCACCCTTGCTGTTCACGCTAAGTTGGATTTTTTATATTTTTTTCCCTTTTTTTTGTCTTTTCCTGCCCAGAGTCAATTATAGAGTTCGAAGAGAACCACTGGGAGCCAGAGATGTGGCAGGAGCTCACCAGAGTGCCAGGCAATGACACCACAGCCCTGCTGTCCCTGTCCCCATATGTGAATTACCAGTTCCGCGTGGTGTCCGTCAACGCTGTGGGCAGGAGCCAGCCCAGCAAACCATCCCTGCGCTATGCAACCCCTCCAGCTGGTAAACCTGGCTCTGCTTTCCTAAATATTCATATTTCCAGTGCTTTTTTTTGAATATCTGTGCCCTCCCATGCTCCAGAGGGTGTGAAGGAATCAAGGTAGCTTGCACTGCTCAGTGGCAGCCTCAGGGATTCTAAAAAAGTAAAATAAAAGTAAAGTAAGATAAAAAAGTAAAGTAAGATAAAAGTAGATCCTGTGGTGGGAATTACCCCCAGCTGGTTTGGTGGACTGGAATAACCCTCAGTAATTTTGGTGGGGCAGGGGACTATTTAAATTGACTTTGTTAACTAAAGCAGTGCATTTTCAGAGGGGCAAAATCACCTGGAGGATGTCTCGTGACAAGCCATATTTTGATATTGTAGATATTAATGAGATGGGAACCCTGCTGGGGTGAATTCTTCAGTGATTGGTAAAAAAGAGCAGCCCAACAGTTGCCTATCAAATGTCCAGGTGTTGTTTTGAGCATTTGATGTGCAGTTAGAACAAATCTAAATTTTAATGACCCAACTCGCTGCGCTGCATAAAATTCCCGAGAATGCCGAAGGGAGGAGTCCAGGCTGCTGAGTTTTCCTACACCTCCAGCACCTCACTGCTGATTTTCCATCCTTTGCAGACCTTCATGGGCAAACAGTTCCTGCAGAAGGGCTGGATTTACAGGGAGCCTTTCAGGAGCACTAAGCTTGTCAAAAATCTCCATTTACAGAGCATTCACTGGGGCAGAAAATGTTGTCTCCCTGAAAGTCATTTTAGAGGCCAACTGTTCGGTACAGCATTTACATTCCTTGGCATTTTCTCTCTTTTTTCCCCCATTTATATCAATTTCAGGTCCTTCTTCAGCTTTCCAGCTGTGTGTGCACCTCTAATGATGCACCTTCTGTTTGCTATCCCCACAGGGAGAAAAATCTCTTCCTCATAATCCCCCCACATCTGGTGCTTTCAAATCCAAAAGTCACAGTTCCATGTTAGCTCGTGGCTCCAACCAACAGGGACACTTAGGAATCCAAACTGCATAAATGATGTGCTTGGGTCCCATCAGCTTTGCTGATCCAAGCCATTCATCTCATGAACGTTTTTTGTTTAAGTGTCTGTCACTAACAGGGGAATTTCCCATCCTTTTCGGCATTTGAATGCTAAATGCAAATAAATGGGATGTGCAAACTGACCTTGTCACCTGTGTGGTTTCAGCTCCAGATAAAAACCCAGAGAACATCAGAGTTGAAGCTTCTGAACCCAATGAAATGGTGATGAAATGGGAGGTAAGGCAAGATTAGCAAATCCTATAGGAACGGTCCTTTATTCTTCTGAAAGATGAATTTGACTTAAATGTATTCTGGATTTTCAACCCCAGTATCATTTTTATTTCAAAAGGCTGTTTTTTATGTCTGACTTCAGAAGATGTTAAAAAAATATGGAATTCCTGTAAAGCATGGTGGGAATTCACCAAAATTTGCTCTTCTCTGCTTCTTTTTATGCAAGAAACTGCTTCAAATAATTGTGGTCTTACCCTGCTCTGCAATTAAAATTACCAGCCAGGCCCAGTGAGGGGATGGGTGGCTCATGGCTTCTGCCCTTCCAGCCTGGAAGTTTAAAAATGCCACAGATCCCTTGCCCAAGAGAATGTGAGCTTGAATTTTTACACCAAGAACTAAAGGAATGTGGATAAACCTCCAAAGCCTGTGATGTGCATCAAAGGAATTATGTAAAAGTCTTGAGGATGGTTTCCAGGCTTCAAATTTCCTGGGTTTTAAGCCTTGAGCTTCTGTGCCAGCAGTTGAGTTATGTATTCCTTCATTTAACACAAATATCCACAACTGTGGAAGGAAACAGGTTTTTGTTGAGGCTGGAATTACACACAATTTGCATGAGATTTACTCCTCAATCTGCTGCTCCCAGAGAAGAACAACAAATGTTTCCCCAGTGGGAAGTCATGGTTTGGGGTAGAATTGCATCCAAAAGGAGATGGTCCTCAAGATCCATGGACTTGGATTTGAATGGGTTTTTTAGCCCAGGGTCAGGAGAGACAATTCTGCCTCTCAGAAAAGGTTGGATTTGATCTTGGACATCTTTTCCAAATTTAATGAATCCATGAAATGCAGAGTTTTATTACCCACTATATTTACTGGGAGATACTGGGATGGCCAACACATCTTTGAGCGCCAGGAACTTCATAATCTCTGCTCAGACAGGGCAAAAGTGGAAGTGAAAGCTGAGCCTGAAAGGAGAGAATGGGATGGAAAGGCTTGGTTAAATCTTGTTGAATCATTAAAATGTTGTTAAACAGGATATTCATTTATTTATGCCATTTCCTGTGTGCTTTTCAGAGGAACTGCTGGGCACTGCACAGGCTATTTCTGACAGACAAAGGCTGCAGAATGATGTTAATCTGCCTATTTTGGATTAAGAGGACAGCTGAGCTTTAGTGACTGGGATTTTCAGGCAAGGATTTGCAGCTTTAAGGGAGATCAAAATAAAAGTCAAGCAGTGCTGCAATTTAACTCTATACAAGAAATCAGTTTTTTAGGAGGAATTTTTTACTTGTCCAGCTTCTCTTGCAAATCCCATTCCCTGGGATCTTTGCTGTGGAGGTGATGCCTGTAAGAAAGCTGCCCAATCTCCCAATTCCTTTGCCTCAGATGTCCCAAAGGTCCTCACAGCAGAGCAGATCAGTGGGAATTTTTGCAGGTCCCCCAAATTTAGGCCTCCCCGTGCATGAGGGACATCAAAGGGGAATAACTTTCTACTGGTATTTGATGCTATTTCCTGTCAGACCTCTTGGATACAAACTAGCTATTACATATCTCATAATTGCCTATATTTAAATATTATTAAAGACAGCCTGTATGGTGGGAAACACCCACAGCTGTTCCAGTGTTTAGCTTTTTTGGTAGGGTAGGTGATTATTTAACTTTCTTAATTAAAGTCATGCATTTTCAGAGAAATAAATTCAACTTGAGGATGTCTCATGACAAGCTATTGCTATACATCTCCTAATATTTTATAAATTCGTGTTAATTAGCTGGAAACCCTGCTGGGATGAATTCTCCAGCTGATTGGTAAAAGCAGAGTGGCCCAGCAGTTGCACATTAAATGTCCAGGCGTAATTTCAACCATTTGGTGTGTAGTTAGAACAAATCTAAATTTTAATGACCCAACTTGCTGTGCTACATAAAATTCTAGGATAAAATGCAAATTTTATCTCTGCTAAAAGGCACACACAGCCTTATGCCAAACTGTGCTATTCAGCAGTGCTGAAGGCATGTGGTTTTACCTCACACAGGAAAACCTGTGGCAAAACAAAACCTGATGTGTGTAGGAGGCAGGAATAGGCTCCTAGCAATTAATCTGGATTTTAATCCAAGCCTTTCACCCTCCTTTCCCTTGAAGTCATGTTGTTGTTGTTCCAATCATCCTCAAATTAAAATGACAGCAAAAACTCAGAGCTTGGGGTTTTTGCCCCTTTTCTGTCCCAGTGTTGTAACACACATTCCAAAACCGTCACCCTGTTCTTCTAAGCCTTCTGATGTTTACATTCTTGCAACAAACTTTCTCATGCACTTTATGTAAATAATTATTGTTTTTACATTCTTCTCTGGAGGAGGAGAAATTTGATGGACTGTTGTCTTGTCCAGTGTCATTGGAGAGGTGGCCCTTTCACCCTCCAATCCACTGTCACTTTTGGAAATCTATAAATGTTGGAGTCAGAAAATAAACTTCCCTTCTTTTTACCTTGGAGGTTCCAGCATGCGTGTCATTTTATTTCATGTCCTAGAGCGACACAAAACCATCCCCCCTCCCCTCGGCTGCTGTTCTGTGATTACAACAAAGGCAGACAAGATCTCTTTTAACTTCTCCCCAGCCACTGAAGCCCATGGAGAGGAACGGGCCAGGGCTGGAGTACAAGGTCAGCTGGAGGCAGCGGGGTGTGGAGACCGACTGGAACGAGGAGCTGGTGAAGAAGCACTCCCTGAGCGTGCGGAACGTGCCCACCTTCGTGCCCTACGAGATCAAAGTCCAGGCCGTCAATAATTTAGGATCTGGCCCGGAACCAAACATCACCATTGGATATTCAGGAGAGGACGGTGAGTGGCAGGAACTTGCCTGTAAAAATGGGAGTTTCTTCTGTGCTGCAGAACGCTGGGGTGTGGAGTGATGGATTGGGCAGCCCAAAGCTGCTGGAGTGCCAGTGCTCAGCCTGATGGGCTCCATGAGGCATGGACATGACCCATGCTGGGTGCCTGGATGCCAGCCTGCTGGAGTGTGAGGGGTATATTTGGAAAGGTCACTTGTGCTCTCATTAATCTCGGTTGTTGGCTTAGTCTGGGTACTTGTTTGAAGGCCACAGTCCATGAGAAGTCTCTGAAGTGTAGCAGTCAGGTTGTACTTGGTAGGAGAAAAAATCTTTGGGCTCTCTGAGGCTTGACCCAACAGTTTAACGCTGTCAGAAGTTAAATAGTCTGAGAATTAGGGACAAACTCGCAGGCACTGGGTGTTTGAGTGAATTTGCAGACAAAGCCACATTCCCACGTGTGCTGGTGTTACCTTGTCCATGAGTCCCTGAAGAATGTGTCATCCTCTCCAGCCTGGGTTTCTGCCCCATGGTTTTCCATGGCTCCCTGGTGGAGTTTCACTGCTGGAAATGGACTTGGTGGTGGTCAGACAGGAGAATCCCCACTGCCCACCCAGAGATGGGAACAGGAAGGTCTGGTGGCGCAGAAGAGGTGGTGAATAGCGAGAACAAGAATAAAGAAACTCCACAGCATGTTTATTTTCTTTGTCTCTCTGTGATGAGTCTAATTTTGCATCTACCAGTGGAAAATCTTCCTCACAATTCAGTTGTCAATGGATCAAGGCCTCCTTTTTATCAGGCACTGTAATAGCTCTCTGTGTTATACAGTGATTAAAATCTTACTGTTTAATGAGCTTAGTTGTAAAATGAAATTGATTATAAAAAACCCCTTTATGATTGCCTTCTTGAGTGCCGTGTTAATAATTTTTTTTTATTCTTCTCACTGCTGTAAGCATTGCTTGAAACAGGAAATCATAAATACTGGTGCAGAAATTCTTCTGTCCCAGTGCACATGTATCTCAACCCTCAGCAGAAAAATACAGAAAAATAATGTTTATTGGCCCATTCCACCCACTGGATGCAGGTGGAATGGCTTTTCGCTTGCCTGCAGTGAGACTGCATGAAGTGGTGCAGCTGGAGCTGGAAAGCCAAGCCCTGGAGCTGTGAATAGTGTGAATCTGGGATTTGCAAGCTTTAAGGGAGGATCATAAGCATAAGGGAGGTGTTTTTAACACCTGGGACTTTTGTTTTTACAGTTCCAGACGCTGCTCCTTCGGGCGTATCAGTGGAGGTCGTGAACAGCACCCTGGTCAAAGTCTTCTGGTTGGGGATACCAAGGGACAGAGTTCGCGGGCACTTAAGAGGCTACAAGGTTACAAATCTCTCTATAAATATTTGTATATAGTTGAATAAATTATTGAATGAGTCCCAGATTGCAGTCTCTCATTTTTGGGAAGGTGAGAGAGGTCATGATCATGCTCATCCCCATACAATATAATTTGTTATAGAAATCCCAATCTCCTCGCAGGTCAGCTGGTGGAAAACAAGAAGCGTGCTGGATGGAAAGAGGCATCACCCAGAGAAACATTTCCTGACATTTGTAGGAGACAGGAACTATGGGATGATTCCTGGCCTGGAGCCCTTCAGTGAATTCCGCTTGACAGTTTCGGCTTTCAATTCCAGAGGAGATGGCCCTGAGAGCTCCCCTGTGGTTTTTGAAACTCCAGAAGGAGGTAAGACAAGAGGAAAATAGGGGATGGAGGGACATAAATTGAAATTGTCCTTGGGACAAGGTGAGTTGATTCCCTTATTTAAGGTGATAGTAAAAACTCCACCATTTGTAGAGCACTTCACTTGAAAGGGGAGCTGTGGGTGCTGAGCTGCATTATATCCTCATTTAACAAGAATTTGTAGGGACAGACCTGTTCACTCTTCTCTGAAAGCTCATCCCTGTGTCTTCCAGTCCCAGAACAACCACGTTTTCTCAGGATCCTGAACTTTGACAAGGACTCAGTCACTCTGTCCTGGGGACTTCCCAAGAAAGCCAATGGCCACCTCACTGGCTACATTCTGCAGTACCAGATAAGTATGTGCCTCATTTGCTTTGAGTTCAGAATTGAAGCAGGATTGGTTGAGAAAAACTCTCAGGTGTGATGTGCACAGAGGCTGTCAGAAGGCAGGCTGCAGTTTTCCATGCAGTTTTTCCCATGGAAGCTCCCATTACTGGCATTCTCTGTCCCCCATTTATGGGCTGATTCAATTATTTCATTTGGCAAATTACCTCTAATGTAGTGGCTAAAAAGACCCATAAATTGTAGGTGCATTTTACTGGAGTGCAACTCATTTAATACTAAGTGAATTGTGAAGAGTGCAGTCTGTGAAGCCACATTAATGTAGATCTGCACATTATGTCAGGGAGTTTCTCCCCCCTATGGTGCCTCAGCAGAAACACAAAGGACCACCTGAGTCATGGTGTTGAGTAATCACTCAGAAAACAACAAAGTACCAGGGGATTTCTTTCTTTTTTTGCCTAGGAAAGAAATGAGAAACAAAGACAACCTCAGGCAAGACCCAGTACTTAGCCCAGACTGCCACAACACACTTGTGTGGTGTGGTGATAATTCAGTGTATTTTACACATTCTTTGAGGATGGAAAAGGATGAGTCTGTGCCCTATTTATAAAAAAATAATCACCCATGTACTTTACACTTCTCTCTGCTGATAGCAGAACTGCTCAGATGCCTTTGCATCTGGGTCTTCCCTTTGGTTTTGCTGATTATGGGCAGAGTGTGGATCTATTTACAGAATTCCAGACTGGTTCAGATTGGAAGGACCCACAGAGTCATCTCGGTCATCCCACAGCACAGGAGCATGTCCAGATGGCTCTGGAATATCCCCAGTGAGGGAGACTCTGCATCCTCTCTGTCTCTGTTCCAGTGCTCAGTCACTGCACAGGGAAGTTC
The DNA here is from genome assembly GCA_013400635.1 of Hypocryptadius cinnamomeus. Lineage (NCBI taxonomy): Eukaryota > Metazoa > Chordata > Aves > Passeriformes > Zosteropidae > Hypocryptadius > Hypocryptadius cinnamomeus. Next base: position 98,367 of record VYZP01018023.1, on the reverse strand, counting down.
TTCCTCATGCCCAGGTGAAACTTCCTGGGCATCAGTTCCTGCCCATTGCTGGGCACCACCAAGCACAGCCTGGTCCATCTTCTGACACCTCCTTTCAGATTTTTCCCTATATTTATAAAATCCTCTCTCAATTTTCTCACAACCCCTCTTTTAGCTGCCAGCTCTGAGGAGACAGAGCAGCTCACGGCACACCAACCACCCTCTGAGCTGCCGGCAAAAGTTTGCAGATGTTTGGAAGCAAAGCATAGGAGCTTTCCATAGCTATTTTCATAGATATATTTTCATAGATAAAAGGAGCAATTCATAGATATTTAATGATCTGGGAGACAGTCCTTCTCACCTCCCACTCAGGCTGTGCATATGTGCAATCAGAGAGCTTTTCAAGAGCAGTGATAGCTCACCGAACCATTGGGAGATGGGCACGGAGGACATAAATCACATTTTACACCAGCAGGGAGGGCACCTACCTTCACCCAGCCTTCCTCCTCCCCTCTCCCTCCCAAGTGCTTCCTCCTGGGGGTGCTCAGGACACGTTTCTGTGGCTCTGACTTGTGGCATTCACATTCTCTGAAAAAATTCCTTCGCCCAGGATTTTCTCTTGGGAAGCTGAGAAGCCTCAGAGAAAAGGAAAACAATTCTTATCTCATTTGCTTCTCCTGTGTTTTGCTCCTTTGGAATGCATTTGGAGATTGTTAACCCACAGGTGATTGTTTCATTGGATTCTGGTGTGAGTTGTTTTGACTTATTGGCCAACTGGGGTCAAGCTGTGTCAGGACTCTGGAAAGAGTCACGAATTTTCATTATTATCTTTTTAGCATTCAGTAAGTATCCTTTCCGTATTCTTTATTTTAGTATAGTATAGTATTCTTTAATATAACACAGTATAATACAGTAATAAATTAGCCTTCTGAGACCATGGAGACAGATGCATCATTCCTGCCTTCGGAATGTCGGGGCATTTCCCAGCAGATCCAGTACTGACCGAGGTGCTCTTCCCTTGCAGTCAACGAGACGCACGAGGTGGGCGCCGTGAGCAACGTGAGCGTCGCCAACCGCTCGGCGCTGAGCTGGCGCCTGGCGGGGCTCAGCCCCAGCACCAAGTACAAGTTCTACATCAAAGCCTGCACGGCCAAGGGCTGCGGGAAGGCGGCCACCGAGGAGGGGCTGACGCTGGCCCAAGGCAGTAAGTCCACAAAATCCGCTTCGGTGCGAAGGAGCTCTGAGAACAGCAGGGAAATGTTGTGTGTAGGTAGAACCTCACAGAATAAAGGGCCTTGTTACCCTTGTAAAATCATGGCTCGGGCCTGCTGCTTTGGCTAAGTAGAAAAGGACAGTGGGAAAGTGACTCGGCTGAATTGGAGGTAGGAAAATAAGTTATAGAGCCATGATGTGCTCACGTCGTGGTTTATGGTGGTTGGTTGAATTACATTTGCTGTGCTTAAATGGAATGTAGCTGATAATGGCCTAACTGCTTTAAAAGGCCTGGTTTTTGCAGTAAAGAGCTCTCCTTTGCACCTGCCTGGGGACTCTGCATTACTCTGCTTCGTAACAGAAAAATCCATCAGGAATAATCCAGGCTTGACATTTCCTTTGTAATTAGGGGAAGTAAGTTTGTTTTCCTTACCGTGAGAGCAGTCAATGGGCTTTTTAATGTGGCCATGGTGTTCTTCAGGGAAGCAGAGCTCATCTGTTTCATTTTGCTGTGCAGTCCTGTTTCTGTTCCCAGCCATCAGCTCCTTAAGCCATGCTGGAATAAGTGAATTGCATTCAGGCACGAACAGAAAATTGAAGATGCAGATAATCTATTCTCAGTAATACTGTAAAAATTCTGCCTGTGCATGAAGATGGGGGACTGCCAGCAACATTAGGGTCAGGTGTTTGACATGGAAAATCCAGATAAACATCAAGTTGACTGCATTTGCTCCATTATTTATGATTATTTTATCAGAGACCAGGAGTGTTTGTGTGCCACTTACACCCTGTGCTGAAACACTGATGTTCAGTGATTTTGAGGAAAATCCCAAGCACTCTATGATAGCTCATCTTTCACTTTCAGCTGAAATGAAATAAAATGTACTGTGCTCAGCAAGTCTGAGAACTCCACAGTACTGAGGAGCAGCTCCTTGCTATTAATCAGAAACCATTGCTGTGCACTTACCCCGGGGAAGGAGAAAGGGAATGTGATAAGCAAAAGAGTCCTGACTGCATCATTTTTAGCAAAGATAACAGTGTGCAACAATGTTGATGGAAAATAGAAAAATGGCCCATGTGCTGTTGGACTTCTAAGTTGCAGAATTCTTTTCAGTTACTGGTAAAACAGGAAAAATGTGTTTTAAACCTTCATGTCCCAGTTCCAGATCCAGTCAGGAACTGCCATTTGTTTTCCCAAGTAGTAAAACTCCTTCTCAACTCTCTTTTGGCCTCCAGTCTCACTGTAGGATACCTGGTAGCAACTATTAATCACCATGATTTATTCCTCATTAAGAAAAGAAAAATATCTCTTTTTTTTCCAAGATAAAAATACCCCATTTCCCCTCATTAGTTGCCTTTTCTGGCCTTCATTGGGCAACCAGAATAATGTGTTTTGACTCCTTGAAATAACCTTGTCATGGTTTAGAGATGTTGACATTCATTTTGTTCTCATTCTCACTTTCCTAAACTCTGTTTCAGTGGTGGCAACACCTGATTCTTGTGAAATATTCTTAGACTAGAGCAGTATAATTAATGAAAGCTGCAAAGGTTCAGTTCTGTGATTTATGTGTTCTCCTTGCTGCTTCTCAAGCCACCCTAAATTAGGGCACTGCATCTGTCATTGAGATGCCATTAGAGTTCTATGTCATTATTTGCTGGCTAAATTGCTCAGATATTTTTCACCTAAACATGATAGGCTGAAAAAAAAAAATTTAAAAATCACTCTTCAGTGACCTCCTTGGGGTTTTAAGCTGTGGTTTGGGGAGTGAGGCAATTGTTAAAAATTAAAACAATCTCTCTTTTTGAAGAAGGGGAGTGATTTCAGAAGTCAAAGTTTATCATTTCAAATGGCCCACGTAAATGACAGATATAAAATGTGGTGCCCTCTGAAATGAAACTCCATGATGGAGCACTCCAGGTTTCTTTGGGGGTTGATTCAGTGATTCTATAACCACTCTGTTCCAGTTTAATAATAAACCCATAAAGCTCTCGTTGTTGATTTTAAGGCTTTGGAAACTTCCAGTGCTGCAATTCAGCCTTTGCCATGGGTATTTCAGAATTTCACGATGCAATCTGCCAGGAAAGTGGAGATGTTGAGGTGGCAGCTCTGGAGTCATTCACATGTTTTTTGGTTTTTTTTACTTATCTCCATCACTGCTGTTGCTTTAATTTATGTGCAGTTATCCCTACTACTGTTGTCTGGAATTAGAAAGAAATGAGAATTTCCTTATTTAATATGTGTGAGGATTTGTGTAGCACCACTGAAAACAAATCTGTACAGGGAAAATAACTCAGAAATGAAACCCTTATAGGCAACCTAAGATCTTTATCATTTCTTGATAAAATGATTCTTGAACCTGAGCAAAAGGAGATTTGGATTGTACTGCAAAATAAATAACAGCTTAATTTCTGTGGTTTCATCTTGGTTTCATTCCACAGAAGAAGGTATGTTGTCCTTAGAAAATTACTATAATCTCTGTCTTCATATTTTCAGGCAGTATGTCTTAAATGACCTCCAAACTAATTAATTTTCCCCTTGAAAATGTCAATTTCCCCAAGATCATTAGCCCTCAGAAACATAACACAAAATAATGTTCTTCCAGAAGTGAAAAGATTAATTTAATGTAGCAGCCCTTCTTTAACACAAAGCTCCTTTTCATCCTGTCACCAGTGTTGCTCGGGGATTACCAAACACATATTACATGTTGAGAATTATCATTGTGTATCCAGAAATCCAAGCATTAATGAGAAATTCATCCACATGAAGCCACACAGTTGTAGGTTTATTCTCCAGAGAAGCCAGGAAATAAAAGTTCACCAATTTCATTATATTCCAGTGGCCGTTGGCTCATAATTCCCAAAGGCTTTTGGAAAATCTTAGGGAGAGGTCCCATCCTTCAGGACCAGAGTAACCATTTGGAACAAGACATGTGGGTTTAGCTCTCCTTTGCCATGGACACAGTGGAAAAAGAATAATAAAATACTTTTCCTATATGTAACCACTGGTGCTGTTAGCAGCAAACCATATTTTTTAGCTCACAATCTAGAAAATCTAATGAAGTCAGTGCAAATTTCTTGATCATCACCTCACCTATAAATTTTTCTCAATAAACTTTACATACAACAGGTTTGCTAATCTCTGTAGTATAAAATAATCCAAATTTAACATGAGTTACCACCTGCACTGAAAAGCCCTGAAAATGAAGGATACTTGTGCTGCATATTTATACATTTTAACAGCCAGGCAGCAGGGGAAAATTAATGGAAATTCAGCTTTGCATTTATTGCAGCAGATGTATTTAGACAGGTATGGTTATAAATTAAGATGCTGCCCACAATTAGTATTTAGGTCTCAGACTGCCAGGTTTGTTTTTTGGTTTTTTTATATAAGTATATTTTATAACAGATGTACTAACTTTTGGAGAACACTCTGGAAAACCTTTGGGGGTGGTTTCTATTGTTTTTCCCTTTATTCCATAAGCTTCTATAAAAAATGTGTGTTCTGTTCTCCTCATAAATCTTGGAGCCCGGTAGGAATATTGTAAAATTGCAGTTCAGTGTTTAATGTTCATGCAAGTCCCATGGTGTGGCTGATGAATAGTGGGGGAAGATGAGAAGTGCTGGTGATATGCCTTTATTACTAATGCTCCTTCTCCCTTATTGGAGATTAAAAACCCAACCCAACTGCTTTCAATTTTCTGCAGCTAATTCCTGCAGCTTTCAGGATGTTCCTGGCCTTCCAGAATGTGCAGCTTTGCCTTATCTGTGTATCTTTGCTTTTATTTTTCAGGAGGCCACACTGCTTTTTCTATTCCACTCACCAAACCTGCCCCCATTAGCAAATCTTTGTGCTCTGTAGGGCCCCTGTTGGCTGTGTCACACAGACCAAGAAGAAATGGCATGGAAAGAAACCTCATAAACATCACCCAGCACTGGACACCTGTTCTGAGTTTTAAAGGAAAAAAAGAGTGTTTGGGGATAGGAGATGGTAAATGGAGAGCTGTTGGTAAATCCCCAGTGCCAGGTTAGGCTGGGCTCATCCTCATCCCAAAATGTGTGTGCCAGCCCTAAGCTGCGCCATGTGCCAGGGCAGCTGCAGCATCAGACAGAGCTGAGCAATGAGTGGACAGAAAAAGAGATTTTTTTCAGCCATCTCACTTGACTCTTTCTGCTTCTCTAAAGAGCTGATGGTTCAGAAAGAGGCTGGAATAAATCAGGGGCAGAGAGGGACTGGTAAAGCTGTTTTAAGAATATGCACCACAAATCACCTGCCAGGAGCTCAAGGTTTAGGATTTGCTTCCCAGGAATTCAGGAGAAATTCTTCCTTAGGAGGCTGGTGGTGTGAACACTTTGGGTCATGTAGTTCCCATGTCATGCACAAGTATTAGTGGTATTTAACAGACATTGGGTTGAAGGTTTGTGCTCATTCCTGTTCCTTTATGGATAATATTCCCATTTTTCTGATGCCTTGATTTTAGAGCATGTAATTAAATGTACCTGTGGTATCCTGTTGCCTAATTTGCGGTTTGATTAAAAACTATAGCTGGGTTTCACATACTTCATTTAGCAAAAATTACCCGTAGATGGATTAATTTATGCTAATGAGCTGTGCTTCAGTATCAGCAGTGTTTCAGCTGGATGTGTTCTCTCTGGTCCCAGTGGTCTGCTCATTTAACTGCTTATTGTAATACGTGGAGAGTTGCCTTAAAAACTTTATCCTGAACTGCTGCTTTGACTGTGCTTGGATTTATCTTAATCTTTTTTCTTTTTTTCCCTTCAGCTGTCAACTCAGCCTTAATCTCCAGCAGCTTCTTGCTTTGCTTATTTACTAGTTGAAGTATTAATGAGCATTGTTCCCCTGTCAGTGCTAATTGGCTGAGTAGTTTTCAGATTATACTTTGTGCTCAAGCCTTAGTTTAGATGACTTTGGACAAAACAGGCAAATCAGACGACTGAGAACAATTCAAGAATTATTTTTATTAAGTGCAGCCCCCTCAAATTTCTCTCCTGCCATCGAGGACAGGGACACTCCCATGTTGTAAGAGATCCCTCCATGTCACGCACAGTTCTGAATTTGCTGAGTGGGCTGTTCATGTCCAGGCAGTGATTGTCAACTGCTGTAATGTCCTTTCTGCTGCTTTCCACAAAAGCTGTTCTGAAAAATCTTATTTAATGCCCACAGCCTGAATGCAGACAGGATTATGAGGTGTTTTGCAAATAACAAGGTTCCATAACCAGAACTAGTGGAATTTACCTTCTCCTAATCAAATATTAAACTCATCAGCAACACTTAAATGCCTAAATGTCCATTTGCAGGCAAATTGTTGAGTTGTTTCTAAATGAGTGCTTTGTGCAGGCATTGTGGAATTTAAAAGGACACAGAAAATCACTGTCACGAGAGAAGCAAGCACAAATCCCACTGTTAATTTTTTCTGGGAGACATATAAGGATCCATATCCAGCTAACAAGCTGTCTGTGCTTCCCTGCTGAGTTCAGTTCAATGGGAGAAGCGTCAAACCCCAGATTATCCATACAAAGCAAGCCCGTTTGCAAGTTGTAATTTTTTAAGCAGGCATTAGTTCAAGCAGATCCATAATCCCCCATCAATATTAACTTTCATCCTGGGAGATGTACAAACCCCTTCCTGAACATCAGGATTACTCTGGTCTGCTGTTGATTTCATCTGATGGAACATTAAAAATCAAACAGAGGGGAATGTTTGGGGGTATTTTTTTTTTTTGCTTTGGAAAATCAGATTGCCTGATGCCAAATGTTTAAAATGACGTGTTTTATTTGTCTGTTATTTGTAACTGTGCATTTCCTAGGCTCCTTGTCCATGAATGCCATTAATCCCTATGCCTTGAATGTGTGCATTCCGTAGGTAAAGGCAGCGGCAGGATTTCAGACGCAGTAAAGCCCACCCCAAAGTTTCAGCCCAGCGAGGCCCTTGAGCCTGGCACTGAGTACACAATCCGCCTAGTGACTAAGAACTGGGTGGATAACAATAGCATTTTTGAAGATGTAATTGAGACCAGGGGGAGAGGTGAGACACGAAGCCCTTCGAGGTGCTGAACGTTTGTTTTTCCATGTGAATCGATGCTGAGGTTCCTGTGCAGTGTGAGTGTCCCAAACTCATCGTTCCGTGCTGTGGGGTTGAGGTTGGCCCTTTGCAGTTGAATCCCATGGCAGCACAAACACATCCCAGGTTCTTGGCTGAGCCCTGTGCTTTACAACAGCCTGGAACAATCCCAAACCTTCACAAACCTGTACAATGTGAGAGGGCAGCTGGGATAAAACCCGTAAGTGGCCAGTTTGGTGATCTGCATGTACTGGGGGCACTTTTACCTCTCTCTCTTTCGCAAAACTGCTTTTGCATGAGAGGCTTAACAACCCTGTGCTCAGCTTTCCTGTGTGGTGCTAATCCTGTGAGTCAACTGCTCTCTCAGAGCCACCTTGCCAAGTGTCTGTGTTGTCCCTTGTCACCCGCACGCTCCCCTCCAGTCCCAAATGTCACACTCTGGACACATTCCAGCCTCGCACTGAGGCTGAGCACCATCAGTAGCCATAGACTGATTCCATTAAGGTCCAGAGAGGAATGTGATGTGTTGGTGTTATCGTGGGGTGCTGCCCTTTCCCTCTGATTAATTCTCTCCCTTTTTGCTCCTCTCCCATCTCCCCAAGCCTACGCTGGCATTTACGAGGGGATTTCCACCCAGGGCTGGTTCATCGGGCTGATGTGCGCCATCGCCTTGCTCACCCTGCTGCTGCTGACAATTTGCTTTGTCAGAAGAAATAAAGGAGGCAAATACTCAGGTAAATGGATTTATTGTCCTTTCCCTCTGTTCACATGTTAATAACTAACATCCTTCAGAGGTTTCTCTCTGGGCGCCGCAAGGCCGTGAGCACAGACATCCAATTAGGATTTGTAGCTTTTGATAAATATCCACGGAAGGGATTTTAGTGAATGTAAGTGGAGCTGTGCTGTGTGCTGGTCACAGAGCCTGCAAAGGCCTTTCCTAGCACTCCTGGAATATTCCAGCATTTAATCCAGCAAGATCCTTGCTGGCAGGACTCCCTGCCCACTTTCCACCTGCTGGACACATGGACAGAACTTCCACAGGCAGCTTAACAGTGGAATATTTTGCCAAAAATTACCTCTGTCACTATCCAAGCAGTGAGTAAGGATTTAGGTAAATGTATTGAAGTAGAAATCTGGTTACCCAAAGAGGTGATGGATGCTCCATCTCTGAACAGTTCAGTGCCAGGTTGGATGGGGCTTGGAGCACCCTGGGACAGTGGATGGTGTCCCTGGTGGCACTGGGTGGGATTTAAGGTCCCTTCCAACCCCAAACCATTCCATGATTCTATAAATACTTGCTCATAATAAATTAGGGAATGGTCCCAAACTCTTGGAAGCTCACAGGTTGTGTCCAGCCAGCTCCAGGCCAGGCTGGAGGTGAGTGCAGATGGTTTTCCCATTGCCCCTGGGGAAAGAAAAATCCATGGCAGAACACAACACAGAGATCTGTCCTTTATTTTATTTGCACAGTGAAAGAAAAAGAAGATTTGCATCCAGATCCTGAAGCTCAATCAATAAAAGATGAAATCTTTGGGGAATATAGGTAAATAGGACCTGCTTTCACAAGCCTTTGTGTTTCTTGGGGTTTTGTTTGTTTCCAAATGCCATCATTATTCGGGACATTTTTATGGCATGCAATTAATGCTGTTTTTCATTTTCAAAGCAAACCTCATAGGAGTGGATAAGAGTAGGAATATAAAGGTATATCCAGTATATTTCAATCCATCCAAGCTGGAATATAAGGAAATGCTGATGTATAGGTGGCTATTTTTCACTTTTTTGTTTTTTTTAATTAGCATTGTATGAATAATGTAAATATATATGATAATCTGGGGTGCTGCTGAAAAGCCCACTGAAGTCAATGCATTGCATTCTATGTCTTCAGTGGGTTTTTTGAAACTCAGACCCAAATAATGTAATATGGGGAATTTTGGGGAAGAAAACAAAGAAAAGTTTGGAATATGGTAAAAAATATTTAAAAAAAAACCATCTCTCTAAAGAAATCCCTGTAGGAGAATTGAAATAACCACTTTGGCTGCTTTAAAATAACTAGAACTTCTATCAATATGTAATTGTGATATGGAGGAAAATACGTAATTATAAGAACCATGCTGGAAAACTGGTGTTGCTGCCCTTAAGGGCATAAAATTGCTGTTGAAATTCCACTTATATATACTACATTATTTGTACTGGAGTAGGGCTTTTTTTTTTCTGCATAATTTCATCTTTATTTAATTTTTAATGCTTTCTAATGGGACAAATATTTAGAAAGGTAAGAAAGCCCTGAGGTTAATAACTTTGACCCCCTCCTTTCCCCCTGAAATCCAAACTTGTCTGTTTTTCTGAGGAGAAATGCCCTGTGCAGAAAAGTAGTCATTTTTTTTCTGTGTTGTTTATGCACATATTGAGTCCATCCTGAAGAAATGAAGCTCAGGTTCATTTGTCTGTCCCTGCTTAGATAGAATTGCCAAAGATTTGACACTGAGTTGGCATTAGCAGCAAGAGCTCTACTTGAGTAATTATGTCCCTAATCCAGAGGCCTAATTTAGTTTTTTTTATATAATCTTTTAATATTTTCCCAATCCTCCCAAATGTCCTGTTCTTGTTCCTCTTCTGTGGTGCCATTAGGAGGAATGGCCAGCGAAATTCCCCTTTTTTTCCCAGAATTTTTGTGGTGAGCCTGTCCTTTTTCGTGGAATTTTCACTGGACAGAGACTGCAGCTGCAGACATTCATTCTGCTTTGGTTTTTCCCAGTTCTTCCTTTTTTCCCTGGGATTTTCACTGAACATATACTGCAGATGCAGACATTGATTCTATGGTTTTTTTCCCAGTTCCTCCGCCTTAGCAGGAGCAAACTCCAGTGAGATAAACTCTGGCAAAATAAAATAACAGCAGAAAAAAAAAAGGGAAAAGCACCTTTATTGGCCATTTAAACTCAAAGGGATGCTCCCAAAGCAGTGAGATGTGACCCACTGAAGTGATATCACTTCATCTACTCACCTCAAAAGGAGAATTAAATAAATAGGCCCTGAATGTTGTCCAGTGTTTTGTAAAATGAGTAGTGTCTCTTTGTGAGGTTCCAAATATTTGACATCAGCCCTGATGGCTGGAACAGACCCCTCCAATCCTTTCCAGCATTCCCTTTTCCTTCCCCCTCCCTTTCTGTCCATTCTGTCTGCCCAAGGCAAAAAGGGGGAAAAACCCCAAATAGATGGGTATTGATAATTCCCATTAACCAATTAATTTGTTGGAATCATGACAAAATCCCATGTGGGGGAGCTCAGGTGTGTGAGGAGCAGGGCAGGACTCAGAGGTCAGATCATCCTCACCGTATCACCCAGGTGTGCCTCACTCTCCCCCTCCCAAGCCAAGAGCAGTGTCCCTCGAGCAGTGCAAGGCAGATTTTTGGAAAGGCATCTCTTTATTTTGTAGTGACAGCGATGAAAAGCCGCTGAAAGGCAGCCTCCAGTCACTTAACGGGGACATTAAAGCCACTGGAAGTGCTGATAGTCTGGTAGATTATGGAGAAGGGGAGCATGGCATGTTCAATGAAGATGGTTCATTTATTGGAGCTTATTCTGGATCTAAGGAAAAAGGATCAGTGGAAAGCACTGGGAGTTCTACGGCGACTTTTCCTCTCCACGCCTAAAATTGGTGTTTAATTGTGGTGTTCATCCTGGTTAGCTCCCCACAGTTACCTCCTGTGCTGGGGAGCAGGGTGCCAGTTGAGCCAGACAGGAAAATCCTGACATACAGGTAATACAAAAACGAGTCACTGCCACTAAAAGATGATTTTTCCATCCTAATTTCTATGTGTTTTCTTCTGAATAAAACAGAGTAATTCTTTTTTCTACACGATGTGTTAGTCTGAGCAAACCAGAGTTTGCTCTGGTGGTACATCTGTGTCCTTGCCTGCTGCTCCAGGTGTTTCTTAGGCTTGGAATATGTTTCTCTGTGTAGTATTTTTGCCCTGTATGGCTGTTGTCACACGTGTGTGTGTGTGCAAAATTCCCTCATGGTCTTGGTTACAACCTCGAGGTTATGGCACCAACAAAACCAGGTTACTCTGCAAAGTGGCACAACGAGGAAAATGAGAATTTAAAATACCAGAGAAATATATTCTATATCTTGTATAATTTTTTCTTAAAGAATTAAACCTCTTTGTGTATGATAGTCAAAAAAACTGTTTTAGTGGTTACAGCTGACGTCAATTACCAATATTTAGAAATGCAGCTTTACCCACAGGAGAGTGTGGGTGAAGCTGCTGCCCAGTAGCTGGCACTATTTCCTTAAATAAGTAAAGCTGCAGCTCTTTCCTGTGGCAAGGCAAAACAGGGTTCCCATCCACCATCACTCGAAATATTTTTAATTTTTCCCAGCTGCAAGCTGCATTTCTAAGCAAACTCCTTGGTGTCTGTCTCATATCTGTATATTTGTGAGCTAGCCAACATTTCATGGAGACGTTGTACATATGATATTAATATTGACACAAGTCCAGAGCAGCCTGGTTTTATTTTGAACTGAGACATGTTTGCTAGCATGGGTCTGTATAGCTGTGTAGGAATGAGTAGATTTGCTTCTCAATATGGATTTGGACCAGCAAAATTAGTTTCCAGAAGGAGTTGTGTGTATAGGAATCACCCAAACCTCTCACCATTCAAACAACACCTAAACTAGACCTACCTGAATTTCGAGAGTTCATTTCTTTTCAGCCTATTCACTGTTAAATAAACAAAACAAAAAAAAAACAAAAGCAAAGAGAAAATATTCTGGTAGTTTGTTTTCCTATTTTGTTGACTGAATGCTGGTTTAAATCTGATTCTTTCCCTCTCCAACACTAACTCAGCCAAGCTGTACAGCACATTTTTTTGGTCTTTTTGTATTGGAATCTCCTGAATCTCTTTTTAACAGCATTTGTATTTTTGAATCTGCTTGTTTGAGTAGAGCATCAACGTGGCTTCATTTCCTCTGTCACTCCCATTATAAAAGTTTTTGAGCAGTTCCTGCAGGAGGAATAGATCCTAAAAGCTGTTTGGCATCCTGATAGCAATTAGGCAAATGTCCCCAAAAGGCTCCTCCATGGTTTCAGTGGAAGAAAGAGAAGAAGCAAGAATTACTCCCATGGTTTCCAGCAAGGGCTACAGTTAAGCCCAGGGAAATGCAGATTTTTTCCAGTGGAAAGGCTGTGGATCCCACACAGCTCCCCTCAGGCTGGGGCTGCTCCTCAGAGCTCGGCAGTTTCTGGAAACCTTTGGTGCTCAAGCTTCTGCTTATCTGTGCCTCTTTTTGGGGTTTGAATTGGAGCTTTTAAGGGCTTTTTGTGTAACCTCTGGTTGGGAAAAGGAAACCCCAAACAGCCACCCCAAAAGCCCCATTCAGGCTGTGCCTATGAGTATAAAATGGTGAGTGGAAATCTGCCCTCAATCAAAAATTATCCCATCCTATATTAGTGACCCACATTATTCACCTGTTATTATTTATAAAGCTCTATTTTCTGTACTTAACTCAATCCAAACACTGAAAAGGTCCGAAAGCCTTTTAGCTTTGGGGGGAAAAAAGTAGTTTTCCAAAGAAGGTAGTACACAATTAGAGAAATGTGAAAATTGGCATCTCATCAACAGAGACATTTCCCAGCAGCATCTTTATCTGCTGACTCGTGTCTGCTGCAGCCCAAACCAGATAAAATCTAAGAACTGATTAGGCTTGTGACAGCCTGCTGCTTGCTTTGGGCTGGTTTTCATGTATTTTATTTGGGAATCATCTGCAGTGATCAAAGGTCTGAAAATTAGGGAATGAAATTGGGGTGGGCTCCCCCAAATCCTCACTTTGGGCTGTGTCTGAACACACCCATCACATTTTCCTGTGGAGCACTGCAGATAAACCAGACCCCTCACCCCAGAAAATGCTTCTGTTCAACAATGTTAAAAATGTCTCCATTTCAGACAATATTAGTGAGTGTCAAATGCTCCAATAATGGATATAAATCCCCCGTGCAGCTCCTGCTCTGTTGCTGCTAAGAGGTGTTTGTGATGAGCTGGTGGTGCTGCTTTTTCCACTCAGATTTTAATTCACAGCCTTAAATCTTAATGTTGGTGTTCCACGATGCCTCAGGACCTAAAAATCAAACAGGGAGGAAAAGATGTGCAATGGAACCTGGATTTTTGAACACGGGTTTTGAGGAGTATGCCCAGTGAATATTAAACAAGTGGCTCAAACTCCCAGGAAATCTCACTCACCTGAACTGTTTTCTCTTCCCCAGTCATTTATTTTCCTTTTTTCCCTGCACTGGGATTTTTTCTGCTGTAAAGGTACCCTGGAAAGTGCAGGTTGGTGATGGTTTTTTAGACTTTTTTTTTCAAAAGTAAATTAACAGAGCAAGCTGAGGTTTTCTTGAGGAGCTGGGCTGTGTTTTTGTCTTGGTCTGTGCCAGGTGAGAGGAAGTGTGACCATGTAGCTCAGTAAAAGTGTCACCAGCTCCTCTGCAGTTCATGGAACTTCCTGACTTGGAAGGGATCCACAAGTTCATAAAAGTCCAATTTCTGCCCCTGCACAGGACAGCCCCAAAAATCACGCCCTATTCTGAGTAGTGCATTGAGCATTAAATCTTTGCCTTGGTTTGTTTGGGACTTTTTTGGATTTTTTTTTTTTTCTTTCTCTGGGGTGTTTATTAAAATTAGCTGCTGGAAACCCATGGTGATTTCATTAATTAACACCTAGCAGGGAATTCCAGCCTGCCTGCTGGGAGGAGGGAGTCCAGCCATGGGAGCAGAACAGGGAATTTTTAATTATCCCATCCCAGGCTGTGGTTGGGTCTATTTGGTTCTGACACATTTTGTCTCAGAACAAATGTGAGAGGAGAAATGGCACTTTCAGATTTGATACCCAAATCAAGCCAGGATGTAATTCCACCCGTCAGGGAGGAGGCATTTCCCCGGCCCCACAGATCCAGGTTTGGGGATTTAAGCAGCCTCTGGAAGAAGAGAGGGATGGGTCTTGCTGAAAAAGTTGTGCAGTTTTTACTGTGCATAAGATTAAATGAATAAAATCAGCTCTTCCTAAATAATTGGAAAAAACCCCCTCTGTCCTTTCTCCCAGGGGAGCTGTTTGGATTCCCAGAGCAGCATAATATTGATAATTTTTCTCTAATTTACATATATATACACACACACACACACACGCATGCATGCATACATATATATACATACACATATATAAAAATTTAATGACATTATCAAGAACCTGCAGGAACAGCCCCAGCTTCCCTCTGTCAAAATCAGGGGATCCAACCTCCAGAAACCCTCGTGGCTGTGCACTCCAGCAGGATAAATGTACAGCACAGGCATCAAAGCCCTGCTGGGGCTGGATCTTTAGGAAGAGCAGAATTAGGAATCAAATCAGGAAATTACTTTCCCCCTCTGGATAAAATCATGTAGAAAAAAATTTAAAAACCTTTGTTGTAACTCACACCTTAAATGGATCTAATTAGCGAATGATTTAATGATTTTTTTTTAGTGATGGATATTTTTTCTGCTGTGTTGATGTTGCACAAATTCCAGTGAGTAGCTCTTTTCCTGGGAACTGCTTCCATTGGCTGAATTGCTTCAATCCAGTGCATGAGAGGTTTTCATCAAAGTTTTCAGGCCAATATTATTTTTGACATTAAAGCAAATAGTAGCACAATCTTTCTATATATACATATTAAAAAAAAAAGTGGGGTTTTTAAACAGTGACTCCACGTTTTGTAGAGAAAAGTTAGAATAACATTCACTGCTCCTTGAGCTTTTGAGAGGAAACCTCAGCATCACTTTTCACAGCCATTATTTTGCAGATGAGAAGTGTATTTAGCTTATTTTGCTTACCTGTAAGAACAGATACAAAGAAAGGAAATTCCTCATGGAGAATTCCCTTTGTTTGCCAATGGATCACACCCTCAGCTGCATCTCTGTGTTTATTACAAAAAATCAAGGTACAAACCACGCTGGAGTAGCAGGACATGTTTACATTGCAGCTCTGGATCTCTCATGTCAAATCTCAAGTGATCTGCACTGATTTGTTCTGTTTTCAGGCAGGAGCCCCTCGGGGGGTTTGAGCCAAAGCATTCTGTCTGCTCATTTTTTATTATTATGGTTCTGACTTTAAACAAGAGACTTTGTAATTTCATGAGAAAAAGATCAAAGCAAATGTGGTGTCACCATCACAATGTTACTTTTTTGGGAGCTAAATGTTAGTGTGCATTGATTAAAGTTTAGAGAAACGTGTTGTACTGTAGTTGCTGTTTGTACCACGCAGATGTGCACGTACGGTTTGAAAAGATATTTTCATTTTACATGAAATACAACTTTGCTAATAAAAGTTTGACTTGATGTAATCTTCAAAAGCCTTGGCTGCAATCAGCAAGTTTCTTTTGTTTGATTTGGGGGTTTTCTTTGACTCTTTTTTCACTTGACACTGTTTATTTGCTGGGGATCTGATTGAATTGTGACTCACAGCCCTCTCTAGGCTGTGACACATGAGGGGTTTTTTTTTTTGGTTTCACACCAAGGTTGAGCTGCCCTTGGCTTTCACTGGGATTTTTGGACACCATGGATCATCAGCCCTGTAGATATGACAGCAAAGCAGGATGAAGCTGACCTGCAAACAGCCTGAATTCAAATTCCACATTGATTCCATGAGCTCCTTTCCTGGACCAGACTATCACCCTGTTTGCTGTCAGCATCTCTCACAGGCTTTACTCACCCTGTTAGCAGCACAAAACCTCCCAGCACACAGAGTTTCTACTCCTCTTCATTAAAGATCACCAGAATATTGATAATCTTATCAATATCCAGGCTCACACAAACCCCATAATACCATGTTTTTATAGGGAAAACTACACTTGTGCCTAAAGTCTGGAATCTATATATATTCATTTTATGGGAATTTAGTAAATGGGCTTTGTTTGCCAAGGAAAATACCTTGGTTCTTTCGTTCCTCCCTCCCCTCTCCCCATCACCAATACTCTGTTCTAGGATTAATTCTACTCTGTCTTCCCATGGGGAATGTTCTGCAGGTGAATTCTACAAATTCACCCTCCTGATACCTGGAGCAGCCAAACTGAGGACTCAATAACAGACAGCAGACAAATCCGTGACAGCTGATATTGCTGAGAAATCCATTTTTTAACGTATTTAACAGGAATCTGAAAGATCTGGTTGATGCTCAAGAGCATCACCCTTGATGCTGATGTGGCTTCTGTGGTGCTCTGGGTGTATTTCATTCTGTGCTATTCTGAGTGTATTTCACTTTATTTCAGTGAAAGAAATTCTCCTTTTTTTTTTTCTTTTTTTTTTTTAATTTTTTTTTCCACATGTTTTTAGCTGCTTCACTTCAGCAGGAAGGCTTCAGGACTTTTTTTAATGCATTCTTCACCTGCAAGAACTGAATACCCTCACTGGGAATGCAGGCCTGTGCTAACATGCATTCACCTTTCTGGGAGGCATCAAGGGCATCCCAAAAAGGTTTTATTATCATTCATATCCTGGAATAATGAGATTTACACTTTTCTCAATAGCATAATGGGGAGGAGAAAGTCCTACAATCATGTGCTTCACTGGAGTGAGAATAAAGGTGCTGCTGCCACCAGCAGGTGTGTGGGAGCAGATGTCACAGAAGTTTAAGGATAAAATATGGGATAAAATTCAATTTATATGAAACATGCATTTAAAAAATATTCCTGGACTATTTATAATGAGAGTCAATAACAACTTCCAGGGGTGCAGGAACTCTGGTTAATTATGTATCATTTTGAAAATATTTGATGTTTTGCTTTTGGGCAAAGTTGTCATTATTAGACCTGGTTTGGGGGCAGAGCATTCCTTCTAATGCTCAAACATTTCACTCTGTTCACAAGGAAATGTCATCACTTCTCCACTTCAGCATCTGTTCATCAGCTGGGAACGCAGAGGAGTCCCTCAGGGAAACACCAGCATTTCACTCTGCTGAAATGTCTGAGCTCTGCACATTTCTAAGCCTCATTTAACAAGGCTTGGGTGGTGTTTTTACCGTGCTTGAAGCCCACACGATGTGGATAAACCCACCCAGGAGAGCTGGAGCCCCAGCCCATGCCCTGGATGTAGAAATGGGCATTTCTGTACAAAAAAACACCATTCTTTGCATTTCAGGTTTTTTCTGTAGAGTTTGTACTTCTATGCTTCATATCCCTCCCAGCCTGGGGTTACAGCATGTTCTTCATCATTTGTTTGGAACACTGGGGCAGGAATATCTCAAACCAGAAAATACCCAGCAGTACCTTGAGTTTGGGTGGGTTTTTTTTTTTTTTTTCTTTTACCACCTGGTTTTGTTTGGGAATCCGAAAACTTGTTTGCAGTAGTTTTATTGACTTAAAACTCTAAAAAATGGATGGTTTTGGTGGCTGTGCTTCACCTG
Source organism: Hypocryptadius cinnamomeus (assembly GCA_013400635.1). Classification (NCBI taxonomy): domain Eukaryota; kingdom Metazoa; phylum Chordata; class Aves; order Passeriformes; family Zosteropidae; genus Hypocryptadius; species Hypocryptadius cinnamomeus. Next base: position 80,671 of record VYZP01018023.1, on the reverse strand, counting down.
GGAGAGGGGTGAGAAGCAGGAATGTGAGGAGGAGTGGCTGGCACAGGATCAGAGCTGGGTCATTCCCAGTTGCTCCTCCTGCAGCTACAGGAGGAACCTCTTTGCTAATTATCCTGGTGGCAAATCAGCTTTTCCTTCCAGTTTGGGATGGAATTACCTTCCTGGCTGAGGAGTGACTTTCCCCCAGCTCTGGAACAGGGAAGCTCTGCCCTGCTGTTGCAGCTCCTCGTGTGGGAACAGGAGCAGAGGCTGTGGCTTCCACACCTTTCCTGGGCTGGGATGGAGCTGGAGCTGCTGGAACCCCGTGGAAAGATGGACCAGGTGAGAACAACCAGCAGTGGGAACAGGGGTTTGGTGCTGCTTTACCTGGAAGAGGATGTCAGAAGACCCTGCTCAGGAGATTTGGGGGGCTGTGAGCCCTCCCAGGGGGGTTTGCTGTCCCAGGGCTGGTTTATCCCATTTTTTCCCATGGCTGCTCTGCTTTCTTTTGGAATGTTTAAGGGATTTTTTTTCCCTAAGGCAGCCAGGCTGCCTCTCCTGCACAAGCTTGGTTATTTTCTTCCCCCTCCTGACTATCAGGATTTATCTGTGTTGGCCTCTCAACTCCTCCATTCCTAGGCTTGGAAAAGTTCCAGCCTGTTTTGTGTCTGTGCTGTGTTGAGGATTCTTCTTCCTCATGCATATTTCTCATCACCTGTAAGCTCCCTCATCTTTTTGGGGAAGTTGTATTTTGTTGACAGCTGCACCTAGGATTTTGAATTTAGCATGGATTGAGGTGTCTGAGCTTCCAGCCTTTTTGGTATGTAAAAAAAAAATTCAATTTTTTTTTTTTAAAGAACACAATTTGTCCAAAGAAATTCCCATTTGCTCCTCTGGGTGATGAAGAGAAGATCTGGGCAGGAGTTCAGGCCCTCCCCAGTGTGTTACTGGTGTGGGACCTGCCTGAGCCTGGTGCTGGGCTGGGATTTAGTCTGGGAATTGCTGGTGCTGCTCCCTCCTGTGCATCTCTGCAGGGGAATGGACACATGAGGCTGCTGCTGCTTTGAAATGAGTTCTTTTCATGATTATTTATTAAATAATGGAAAGCATAAATGCAGTTTCTAATAAAAATCACCTTGCTATGTGTAAGCCTTTATTACTTCAGGCAGTCAACGTTCCGAGCATTTATTTTCCTCTAAGTGGCAATTTATATGAAACATGCATTAAAAAAATATTCCTGGACTATTTAAAATGAGAGTGGAGTAACAACTTCCAGTGGTGCAGGAGCTCTGGTTAATTATTTATCATTTTGAAAAGTACATTTTCCAAGCTCAGCATGGAGCCCAGAGGCCACTAAGTAAATAAATTTACATAAAATGCAGTGAAATCAGATCATTTGACACAGTAATTCACCTAATTAAAAAAAAAAAAAAAAAACTTGAGGAAAAAGAGTTGCTACAGAGAGGAGTGTCGGCAGAGGGATGTGGAAGTGGCAGTGACAAGTGGAGTGGGAATAGCTCTGGAATACTGAGAGGTGGGAGAACACCATGGAAGCTGCTAAAGCCACTTGTTTTCATTGTTACCTCATCAGGATGAGTTGAGGAGGAAACTATCTCCTGGAAATATTTTCTTTGTTTCATTTCCCACTACCATCAGTTGTTGAAAACTTAACATTTACTGGTTGGTTTCTTGGAAAATATTTACTGAAAACCCAGAAATTCTTCACTTTTTAGTGCATTTTTTATGACTCCAAGACTGCAGATTATTTCCTGTCCCAAGGCCTCTTAGTTGCCAGGTTTTATTCCTCTTTCTGAGGTTTTTTTCTGGGTGTTGTTTTCCTCTGCTGAGCTCAGTCACTCTCCTGCCAAGGTTTTCACTCTCCCAGGGCAGCAGCATCTCCTTGGCTTTAGCTGGATCCAGCTTTTCTGAACTTGCCAGCTCCTGGAGTCCCAGAATGACAGAATTAAGAATAAGAGGAAGAATTCAACTGTTGTGCTTTCAGATTATTTCAATAAGGAGAAAACAGAAGTACAGCCTACCTCAAGGAATACAGGTCATCAAGTTTAGTCTGATTTATTGAGACTTTTACATTGCAGATCACACTTTTTAAAAAGAAATAGTTACAAAACCTCTTCCTTTTGGCTATATAATGCTATGGGGGAATGGAAGAACAATGTGCTAATTCTTTAAATATTCAGGATTGTTATTCTCTCATTGACTCTGCCTTTCAAGATTGAGTGAAAGGCCCATATTTGAGCTCATTTTGGTAAACCTTATAAAAATACACATTTCTCAGCCCTATACTATCTGAGTCTAAATTTCTCCACATCTCTCCTTGCTGAATATGAATTTTTTCTCACATCTGCCTTGAAGTTTGCAGTGAAGGAAACTTCCAGCTCCATGGGCTCATCAGCCACTTCTCAGCTCCCATTGTACCTGGAGCTTTGTGTCAGCCTGAGACAGAGCTGAGCCCATTTCTTCTTCCAATCAAGATAATAACTGCAAAGAACCGATGGGTTTTGCTGCCATTGAAAATGCAGACTAATTCTTACCATAATTATCAAGTCTTTAACTGGTAATTGCACACTGTTCCCATCTATCTGCTGTCAGATTTATTTCTGTAATTGACCTCCTGGTCCAGGAATTAGAGACAGCCTTTGATTATTGGTTCAATTAGTCTTAGACTATCATGGGTTTTTCTTTCTTCTTTTATTTTTTTAGGGTATTTTGGCTCTCCAGCCCATCAAAAGAAGTGTAAAAAATGTCACGAAATATTTCTTACCTTTATCACTATTAGTACCTGCTGAGTCTCATTTTATTCAGTCTGTACAGCTACATTGAGGAGGGGTTTGATGAGAAAGGATTGACTTTGTGCTTTTTCTTACTTTTAGCCTTAGTGACACCTTTTTGGGGACAAGGAAATGGCTTTTCTGTGGTGGTGGTGTTGGGCTGCTCCACTCCCAGTGGTTCCCACCTGATGTGTTTGTGTGGAGTTTGAGAATTGCATCTAAGCTCGAGGGAAGTGGTGGGAGCAGCCCAAGTCATCTCTGAGAGCTGCCCTTCAGTCAATCCATTCATTAGATTATGGAAATGTCATAAGGAGTCAGGGAATTCAGAGTTCCCCCTCTCCAGCTTCCCACTGCATCAGTTACCAAATAAATGGAATTTTTTTCTTTTCCCCCATACAAAACAACAAGCTTAGCTGCTTCCCTGAGACTATTCATTTTCACCACATCAGGAACTTATTAATTCTTGATGAGAATTCAAGCATTAATCAATTCTTGATTGAATTCTCCCCAGAGGGAAAGAGGAGAAAGTGGGCCAGATTTGCCTTTTGGCTGCTTTGAGTTGTGTCTCTGACTGAGCACATATGGAGCACTGGGATAATCAGTCTGCTCCATCTCAAACACATCTCCAGAGCTGATGGGGCACTCTGAATTCAATCTCCCTGTACAGGTGAGGAAAAGGGGCCAGAGACCTTTTGCAAAAATGCTTTAAAATCTTAAGATAAAAGTGATTTATAAGTGTTGCTGATGTTTTCTCCCTCGTGCCCAAAAAAACCAAAACCCAAACATATAATCTCATGAAAAATATGTCAAAATAGCCCACAAAAAAGTTTGGCCTGTTAATTGCAGGACAGAAAGAGTCATGGAGGTCTCAGGTGGTGGCAGTGCAATCCCAGAACATTTTGGGTTGGAAAGGACCTTACAGATTCCCACCCTGTCCCTGCGATGGCAGGGACACCTTCCACTGTCCCAGGCTGCTCCAAGCCCTGTCCAGCCTGGCCTTGGGCACTGCCAGGGGCCCAGGGGCAGCCTCAGCAGTGCAAGGAGCCTCCTCAGTGTGTGGAACCCTCAAGGCCAATCTCCACTTCCAGCCCAGCCACTCTTCATTGTCCACTCTGGTGGCAGCAGAACAGCCACCAGCTGCTCAGGCTGTGAGGATGGACTTGTGCTGCTCAGCTTCTTCCTCCATCCCTCCTTCAGGCTGCTGCAGCTGAAAATTATTTCATTTTTATTCCTTCCAGCCTTGGAAGCCAGCCTGCTGTGCTTTGAAGGGCTGGTGCTGAGAGCAGTGCCCTCCCTGGTGTGACCCTGATCCCTGACTGACTGCAGGGTGGGAGGGGTACAGGAGCTCTGCTCCCAGACCCAAAGGAAAGGAGGGTTTGAGGAATGACTGAGGCAGCTGGGGGTGCTCAGCCTGGAGAAAAGGAGACTCAGGGGTGCCCTCATCACTGCACAGCTCCTGAAAGGTGCCTGTGCTCAGCTGGGGCTGGGCTCTTTCTCCAGCAGCACTGACACAACCAGAGCACACAGCCTCAAGCTGTGCCAAGGGAAATACAGGTTGGATATTAGGAAAAGGTTTTTTACAGAAAGGGTGATAAAGTTCTGGAATGGCTGCCGGGGGAGGTGGTGCAGTCCCCATCCCTGGGTGTGTTTAACAAAGCCTGGATGTGGCACTGGGTGCCAGGGTTTAGCTGAGGTGTTGGGGCTGGGTTGGACTCAATGATCTTGAAGGTCTCTTCCAACCCAGCGACTATGTGAATTCAGGTTCTGGAGGGATGGGAGCCTGGGACAAGGACTGAGAGGTTGGGCACTGCCTCAGGGTTTGAGCAGAGAGCTGAGCTAACTCCAGATCCAGCTGCTGGGAGAGCACAGAACTGGAGCAGCTTTTCAGCTCCTTTCCTCTGATTTTTGGGTGTCTGAATTGCACAAGTGTGGTCCTGGCTGCCCTGGGCAAAGCAGAGGGAGTGGGGTCAGCTTTCAGCTGGGTGCTGGGTGGAGGATCAGAGCTGGAGGAGTGGAACCAGAGGGCCCTTGGTGGCCCAGGAAAGCACAGCTGCCCAAGGCTCCATCCTGTCTGGTTTGGGGCTCAAAGTAATAGAATTCTCTGCTGTTATTTGAGATTTTGCCATGCTGGGCATCACCAGCAGTGCCAGGTGACAATGATGATGGGCTCTGTAGAGGGTAATGGCAATGCAGGCTCTGGTTTCAGCTGTGAATGGCTCTCGGGGATTTAAATGGGTAAAAAAAGGGAAATATTCAAATTTTCTCTTCAAAGACACTTCACACTCAAAGTGTTAAGGAAAATCCTCTGATGTACAATGGGATTGGGGATTCATGGATTGCTGTCCTGCCTCCTAGGGAAAGAGAGAACCTCTATTTCAACCAGTCTCAGCTGGGCAGGAAGGGTAGAAAACAGCTTTAAAAGGTCAGGAGGGGAATAAGGGAGCACTTAAAAGAAGATGTCAGCAATGAAATGGAGATTTATCAATTCTAGTGACCTGTATAAACAGATGAGAGGAGTTGTAGCTGGTCACTTAAAACCATGTAAATTTAATTAAATTGGTATTGCTTGCAGGAAAGAGAGAGTATTGAATATAACAATTAGTGGCTCTTTGTGCCCTTTTGGGAGCAGCAAGTAGGAAGCAGGCCCAGGGAAATGGCACTTGGAGCAGCCTGCAGTGCCCTTGTCAGTCCTAGGCAACCACAAATAATTAATACAAATGAGCCATCAGCATTCTGGGTCATCTTTCTGCTACCTGGAATACAGGATGGGGCACTTGGCCATGGCTCCTGGGATATAGTCCCCACAGGATGTTCTTTGTTTTGGTTTTGCAAGGTGGAAGGAGCTGGTCCTTGGGGAAGGACCATGAAATTTTTGGGAAACCAACACAGAAGGCCTGGAGAGCTGGTGGGAGATTGCCCTGAGTGTTTCCTAAAAACTGTGGCTGATATTTCCCTAATTCCAGGTGCATCACATTCATCAGGATGGAGCTCTAGATAGATCCCATCTCCACAGCAAGAGAGTAATTGATCAATGCATGGAAAATTAGTGGCTGCTCACTTTGATTGTGTCTGGTTCATCCTAACAGGGAAAAAAAAAAAAAATCTCAATTTACTGTTCTCCAAAAAATCAAATTTCACATTGAGGAAAACAATCCAACTCCCCTGATTCCCCCACCCCTATCCTGTCCCTGGCAAAATACTTTGTAAATGGCAAGTGGGGTGATCATGAGGAGTTGGGTAAGACTGAGAATACAGAGCATGAAAAAAAAGTATGATCAGCAAGTTTAAACTTATTAAATAATGTTCTTAAAGTGTGATAGGAGAGAACAGAAGTGCACCAGCCCACTTTCAGGTGGACCCAGGGCTGCTGGTGCCTCTGTCCTGTCCCTGGGAGGGAGGAGGGTGATGCTGCTGCCTCACAGGAGGGAATAATTTATCTCCCAGCAGTGATTAAGAGGCAGTTAAACAGCAGCTCCTCTCATCAGACTCTGTTAAATCAGTAAGTCTGCCTAACTGGCACCTAAAATTTTTAAGAGCCATCTGAGCTGCGCTTTGGATCGTTAATGTTTATTTTTAATAAGTCCTGGCTCGCAGGGAAGTTCCAATAGGCTGGAAGAAAGCTTGTGCTCTGCCATTATTTAAAGAGGGTAAATGGGCTGACCTGAGTAATTACAAGGCTGTCAGATGAGCGTGCAATCAATATGTGTTTGATAGCACCAAATGTAAGGTCATCTATCCAGGAGTAATGAGTGGAGCTGGTGCAGGCAGGAGGGGAGATCTTATCCCGAGGAGCAGCACAGAGCAACAGGAGAATGCTGAGCAGGGCTGGGGAGAATCCCTCACTCTGGCACGGGGATCTCTGTGAGGGGATGCTGCTGGCCTGGTTTTGTGTCTGCAGGTCACAAAGACACTTGGAAATTCAGGGCAAATTCACCAGAATGATGAAAGATTTTGCAGTCTGCAGGTCACAAAGACACTTGGAAATTCAGGGCAAATTCACCAGAATGATGAAAGATTTTGCAGTCCACCATACAAAACTGGACTCTGCTTAAGCCACAGAGGAAAGGTTTTATTTATTTTATTTTCTCTTCAAAAACTCATGAGCTTCATGGTTTTAATGCAACCATCAAACCTTGTGCTGTCTCTATATTTTTCCAGATTCATTCCTTATTTAATTGACAAAATTACAGAATTCACAGAATGGCTGGGTTGGAAGAGACCTTAAATATCATTGAGTCCAACCCAGCCCCAACACCTCAACTAAACCCTGGCATCGAGTGCCACATTAGTGACAACAATATCTGCCCTGGTTTTCCCCTTTGGCTATTGGATCTTCTGAATGAAATTGCTGATGGATTCTGGGGGCTTGGGTTGTGCATTACCAATACACTTCACACCTTAATGTTGGGTTTGTAAATGGTTTGTGTTTAAAAGAAACTGCTAATGCCTTTATGAAAGAAAAAGACATTAAAATCCTATAGTCCAGTAGGAACTGAGTGTGGAAGGGATCCTGCAGACTGTAGACCAGCTGGATCTTCTTGGGTACTCCCATCCTGATTTCCCACCAGGAGTTAAGGAAATGTGGAAATAAATGGTGTGGTGGGAATAAAGCTGCTTTTGACAAATTTCCCTGTTAAAACCCTGTATTTTTAAAGTATTTTTTGACTTTGTATTTAAGATCGGCTTTTCAAGATTTAAATGACAACTTCTGTTTGGAATTTAAATCCATCTTTTGGAAAAAGAAGCCTAAATGAAGGCCATCAAATCATTCACTGGGGGGAAATTCCAGGCTGCAGTGTTTGCAGTAGAACTTTCCCACTCCATTTTCCCCTTTCCCCCCAAGGTTAAGATTTTAACCTTTTGTTTCATTCCTCGGCAGCTGGAATTTGATATTTCTCCTGAACTAGGCCAATATTTATTTCCTAGACCTAGCTAGGAGTAAAAACCACTCTGTGAGGTGGAAAACCCTGGGAGCAGCAGACAGTCAGGTGGAATGAGGATCTCTGGATGAGGGAACAGCTCCTAAAGGCTTTGCCAAACCCTTTCCTTCCTCCCCTGCTGTGCTGGGCTTGCATCTGCTGCAGCCTCTAGGATATATTGGCTTCCAAAAAGTCACTTTGTCAGACTCTCCTTTGACTCTTTCTTTCCCTCCCATCCAAATTCCAGTTTTCCCCCTCTCCAGGGAAATAATCCTTTGAAGGTTCCTCACTTTATTCATAGTAAGGTTATTAAAATATTTGTTGGGTTCCTTCATGTGGGAAAATTCTCTGAGGAGGGTCCAAGGACTGGGAGTCCGGTTTGGCTCCTCCTCCTGCTGGTAAATCAATTTCTGCTCATTTCAAGTTCATGAGCCTGATTATCAATATTTCACCAGCAAGTAAATGGAATTCTATTGATTTTGGTGGAGCGAACTCAGATTTCTAAGTTAACTTTTAATCCACAGGATCCAACTCAATGGGATACAACTGGCAGGATAACATCACTTTTTAATCCAAAGCCATTATCAAACACCTTTGTTCTTTTTCTGAGTACTCACCACCCTACAAATCTTATTTTAATGTTTTTCTTAGTGTGCTCTGTGGCTCTTTAGTGTTAAAATTAAGAAAACAAGCATTCTTTTAATTATCTAACAGTGGTTGGTTTGCTGGCTTGGTTTTTTAATGAGTGTTTCTTTGTTCTTATCACTAAAGAAACCTCTGCCAAAAGTCAGTGCCTTTGCAACTGCAGCATTTTCCAACGAGACCAGCAACATTCAGGGTTATTTTTGGAGAGGATTTTGTCAAGTAATGGTTACTGTGGACAAAACAAAATATTCACTGATCAGCTGACAGATTGTCCTCAGTTTTCAAGTCCTTAAAAAGAGAAAATGTACTATTTAGCTCTTAATATTTCCAAATGTGACTTCCACAACTAGGCAAACACAGGATCAGGGAGCACACATCCCACTTTTTGTGAAATATGAAGAAAGCTCTTTTTATAGGGTGTCTAATCAAGTCTTTGTTATTGTAATATGTCCATATTTTTGAGTGTTGTCTGGCTGGTTTTTGTTGGTGTTTATGCAATAATACATTAGCTGGTAAATGGCTGTGAATTCCAAGGAGCTGTAATTTTATTTAAGAATTCAGGTTTCCCCTTGAGTGACGTGGGAGTAAATTATCAGCAACTTAATGTGGAACTCTGATCAGACAACCTGTTTTAGTTTTGTTTGTTTGTTTGGGGTTCTGTTTATCCTTATGGAGATTTACAACCCAGAGAAATGAATAAAATATAATTATTTCCCAGGGTGCATTGATCATCAGGAAGGGATTTCTAAGGAATGTCAATCCTGGAGCATCTCTGTGGTGTTGCCTGTGGAACTGTGACATTTCAGAGCTATAAACTGGAGAACAGGAGTGGAGGATTGTCTGTGTCCTGGCCACCAGCATCATGTCCCACCACAGGTCCTCTGCTGCTTGCTGGGATGGGCTGGGGGTCTCTGCTGTGCTGGAATGATCAAACTCATGATCTACTTCATCCAGGAAAAAGCTGAGAAAGAAATGTGGCATTAAAAAGAGACAGGGCAAAGCCTCCCTGGGCTGGGACGCTGCTGATCAAAGCACACCCAGGGACGTGAGCTCGGCTCAAAGGCTCCAGCCACAGCTCTCATTTATCCATGAATATATTCCTTCTGTTTCCTGCTCTACTAGTTATTATTTCTGTTTTCCCTAGGAGGTGGTCATCATTTCATGGGGGTCATTATTTCATGGTCCTGCCCCAGTCATTACCAATTGATGGCATCGTTTCATGTTCTTCACACAAAAATTCCAGTCAGGATCTCTGTCCTGCAATTCCTGCTTGTGGTCAACAGAATAGCAGTGAGGGGGAAGGTCTGAAGGCAGCTTTAGGATTTTTGTTGGGTTTCAGTCCAGTCACTTCCCCAAGCTGTGTTCTCCAGCATCCCATGGATGCTGTGGCACAGATAAAATAATGACACCACCTGAATTTTGGGGTGTTTCACCTCTATGATCTGAGAGGATTTGCAGCCCAGGGCACAGGTTCCCAATGCATGCTCCCATGCAAATTAGGGTTTTTTTGGAGAGCCATTTCCTGCTTGCCCTGAAGGCTGAATACTTTGGGGTTTTTTTTCTGCTGCCTGTGTGTGGTTGAACTGATCCTGTTGTCTGCTGGGTTGTGCAACACTGGAAGCTGATCAAAAACCATTTCGGGTCATCCCAATTTTCTAAAATGCCTCACGCAAAGAAAATATCTTTCCAATAATATCTTCAGAACAGCTCTTGGGTTTTTTGCATGATGCAGAGGCGTCACCACGAGGCTCAGCAACAATCTTAATATGGATTTAGAACCCCCAGATGCCAGACAGGGAGGAAGTGCCAGTTATGTGTTGCCAGCCCCTTGTTTCCAAGAGTTAACTGAGACCTGAGAAAGGAAATATTATTGATTAGCTTTCAGGGTAAAAAATTAGCTATGTTTGCCCAGATATGTTCAGCATCATTGTATATTGACTAAATGTATGAAAGATAGATAAGATACAACCATGATAGGCACATCTTGTCTGAAGCAATGGCCTTCATTAAGGTGATTATTAAAGTGAACATATTAACACTGCAGCCCCCCCGCCTCCCTGTGTGAGCAGCAGCATTTCAATCTTGTATTCACTGAGCTCTAATTCCAATTTTCCTATGGTACAACCTTCAGGATAACGTTTTCCATGCTCTTCTGAGAGACAGGGAAACAGAAGGAATGAAAACACCACCCCGAGCAATTTGGACTAAGCGTGAGGAAAACCTGTTTCCTTCACATGAATAATTAAGTTTATTTTCACCATTGGTTTGAAAAACGGGAAAATCACTTCATTTTCCAGATAACCTGATTCATCTGCTATTTGCAAGATACTGCTTGAGATCCAAAAATGAACATTTAAACAGCAGGGATGTTGTCACTGAAAGAAAAACAAGGATGTGCTCACCTTGTGGTTGGATTTGCTGTGCTGGACTGAGGTTGCCTGGGCCAGCTCCATTTATTCCAGACTTTGTGAGGAATTTGGCTAGTTGCTGTGATGAATTAAGGGGCCAAGAAGATGAAGTGCTTTAATCATAATTGCCTGTTCAAATGCCAAACTTCAAGGCAAGGATTTAATATCTTTAAGTGCAGGAGATGATAATAATGGCAAAAGTTACATTGAAAGGAGTAATTTCAGTTTCTAAAATAAATCTCTGGAATAATACTCAACCAAGTAATTTGTGTAGCTACATAAATATTCCCTGTGTTCCTTAAAGCAGCTCTTTTTTTTTTCTTCAAGTCTGCAAATTACCCTTTTATGAGATGCTGTACAAACTAACTACTATATCTATTCAGAGTATGATAATATCTCCTTGCCTTTGAATGAAATATTTGGCCCTTGAGGATATGCCAGTAGCTCTCCTCACAAAATACCTGGAAATTGAATAAGATCTGCAGCTTTATTATGTACATATAATACTGGAACCTGTGGGATTATGTGTAGCAACCTTATTTACAGAATCAGGAGATATATTTGCAGAATATATTATAGGCTGGGAGTGCTCAGTAACACATTTATAACATCCTTTGCTTGTGTGGATTGATCTCAGAGAAATGCCAAAGTTCTTAGTCAGAAAAAGGACAAGGGTCCCCAGTACAATCTGAGTATTTAATGTGCAACATTTCAGAGTGGCAGGAATAATATCTTTACCTGACACAATAACAATAAATCAGTTTCTAAATCCCTTTGGCTTAAAATGCAAAGATCTTGTAAGAAAATGCAGCTTTTCTTCTGTAAGAAAAGCTCATGGGTGGTGTGTCCACAGATACTCTTCTTTTGAAACTGGAATAGGGCCATGGATTCTCAGGTATCAGAGAAACAATATTAGTCACCTTATATTTTAAATACTTTAATTGAAAAGGGAAATTGGTGAAAATACTTTAATTTCCTTCCAAAAGTGGATTTCTTTCCCTCTGGAAGCAGGACTCACTCTGGTGAAGAAGCTTTTCCCCCAAATATGTGCAATTTCCCAACATGAACTCCACTTCCTTTGGAAGAAAGGAGGGAAAAAACCTCATACCTCTCCAAATAAGAAAAGGGCCCATGTTTGGAAATTGTGAGTTCCAAACTCCTCTTTTTTTGGGAAGAAGCTGGGAAAATGTAGAAACATTCTCTTTTTAGAAGTGTGTACCTCAGCTACTTTGTGGCCATGAAATCCTTCCTGACCAAAACGTGGACACATTAGGGCTTTGCAAAGCACTGTTGTGGTTTTAGCCACGATGCCAAAGGCCTTTAAAGAAACTTCTGAGAAGTCAAAGTACAGAACAAACCAGTTTTATCTGGGTTGAAGGAAAACAGAGGTTTCCAAACTCTTTTTTCCCCCGATCCTCTTAGCAGTTCCTTCACAGATAAATAATTCCATTACATTGCTGTTTGAAACATGCAAGCATGATCACTTTGGTGGCTTTAGTCATTCTGTTTTTCTTTACTAAGCTGTTCTTTACAGGCCTTTTGAGGCACTGGAACAAAATCCATGTCCAATCAAACTGATCAGCATTTTTGGGCATGACTTTTCAATCACAGCGTGATGTTCAGTCATTTAATGTAACTTTATACAGCAAAGCTGTTTGGATTATTCCCTAAAGATTATCTGCAGGATCTTCAGGAGCACATTGGATAGCTCAGAAGTTTCAGCACTATATATATATTTTTCATTACTTTCCTGCTGTTTCTGTAATGTTTTCAAAGTGTCATTGTTGGGTACAGTAACAGAAGAGTTTGCAGTTTCCTTCACTGAGACAGCAATGCTGTCTAAGGTGAAATTAAAATAGACTTCACTTATTTGTGGAATTAATTATTAAAATGTGCTCAGCAATCACTCACATCAACTCTGTGCTTACAGGGCTGTTTCTCCCCTTGTGCAAATACCACCAAAACAAAGAGAGGTGGTGCTGGGTTGCTCTGCATTAGTGATGGCCAAACCTCCTCCTGCCTCTTGTATTATTTAAAATGTGTCTTTCATCAGTTATTCAGTGCAGTGCATTTGGGGGACAAAGTAAACCCTGATTCATTTGCATCAGCATCTAAACCTGGACATATCAATCTAAAAATAAGAGGTTTTGGACTATAATTTTCATTTGGTTCTTTTTAGTTGTCAGTTTCTACATTAGGCTCAACTAATGTGACTGGATTTTGGGTTTAGGCCTGATTGGGTTTCTGGTTCCCCATCTGTATGGCTGGGGTGATTTAGGAAGAGCCCTGTAGAATCATCAAGGAGTGCCTCCATGAGTCATGGAATGGTTTGGGATGGAAGGGACCTTAAAGCCCATCCAGTGCCACCCCTGCCATGGCAGGGACACCTCCCACTGTCCCAGGCTGCTCCCAGCCCCAGTGTCCAACCTGGCCTTGGGCACTGCCAGGGATCCAGGGGCAGCCACAGCTGCTCTGGGCACCCTGTGCCAGGGCCTCATTGCCCTCACAGGGAAGGATTTATTCCCAATATCCATCTAAACTCACTCTCTGGCAGCGTGAAGCCATTCCCTGTGTCCTGTCCCTCCATCCCTTGTCATTTGTCTCTCTCCAGGTTTCCTGTGGCTCCTTCAGGCCCTGCAAGGCCACCCTGAGCTCAGCCCAAATCTTCTCCTGTGCAGGTGAACAATCCCAGCTGTGCCAGCCTTTGCTCCCAGCAGAGCTGCTCCATCCCTGGGATCCCCCTGGAGCCTCCTCTGGGCTCTCTGCAGCAGCTCCAGCTCCTCCCTGTGCTGGGCCAGGGCTGGGGCAGCTCTGCAGGTGGGGTCTCACCTGGGAGGGGCAGGATCCCCCCATTCCTGCTGGCACCAGCCCAGGGCATGGGGGGTTCTGGGGTCAGCACACACAGCTGGGACATGCAGCTGGCAAAAGAAACCTCACCAGAGTTTCCTGAGATTCAGCCTCATTAAGAATTCCTGGAATGAATTTTGCCAGTGGCTCTCAGAAATCACATCTCCATCACTCTGTGGCTCCATTTAACAGCAAATGGCTGTGTGAGCACAGCCTAAAACTGGGGAATTTGGGAGTGGATGTGAAGCGGGACATTTAGGAGGCTCTGTGAAGGAACAAGGTTAAAGGTCTGAAGTTGTGTTTTATTTTTTGTTTTGAAAGAGATCATCTTTGAAATCTTTCCCATCAGTTCTCTCCACACTCCAATTTCAGTTTTATACCACCCCTCACTGTGCAAGTCTTGGCAGGAAACTTGCCCATCTTGCAGAGCCTTGCGTGAATAATTCATGGCAGTGTCATGCTGATTCTCAAAAGGCTGGAATATTTCTTTGGAGAAAATGTTTAATAAGATTCTTCCAAACAATACAAACTACAGCTTTGTATGAATATTATGGGGTAGTAGCTCTCAAAAGGTTTTACACGATCAAGGATTTAATGAACTGAAACCCCAAACATATGGTAGCCCCTTCTACCTATTTGTTTCCTGGGTTGAAGCATGGAGATGAAGCTGCTTAATTGGAGTCAGAAACTTGAATTTGCCACATCTGAAGGCACAGAGAGAAGTTTTAAGAAATAGGATACAGCTCTTATTTGGCTCCTTCTGCTGACATCTTCATTTGGGGGACATTATATGACAATGATGGGGAATGAAACAGATTTTACACTTATTTTTTCCAAGCCAACAGCAAATATCACACAGCTCCTGCAAAAATACTGAAACTCTCCCAGCTGCACTGTGTCCCAGAAATTGTGTTCAACCAGGTGTCACTTAACTCAGCAGAGAGAGGAATTAAGGTATTTGCAGTCTTTGGAAAGAAGGATGAGTTCCACAACAAATTATGGATACCTGGACCTTCCTGAGGCTGAGGGTTGTTTTGGTTGTTGGTTTTTCCTTTTGAAGACAACTTTTAAGCAGGCCTTGGTGATCTAAGAGGCTGGTCTGAAATGGGAAATACCTTGAAATATTTCAAAATTTTTTTTCCTTTTTTTTTTTTTCTGGCTGTTTTAGAATTATTCCTGTTTTCAGTAGGTGCTACTTTGCCATGAAAAATAAAAATAACAGCAAGCCCAAGAACCAGTCAGTGTCATTAAAATACAATACCAATCTTGGTGTTTGCAGCAACATATTTCAGGGTGCATTTGGCAGCTAAAAAATTGGGGTAAATATTTGGTGGTTTTTTGAGGATGGGAGACCATACAAATGTTTGAGAAAGAATATTCACAAGGGAAATATTGGTGGTATAGAATTGGTTCTCATTATTGAGATGTCCAGTTTAGGAAAGGATGGGGAGCCCTTTCTTCAAATTTTCTCCAGAGCTGTGGAGCTGACTGCCCAGGGAGCTGCAGAACCTCCATCCTTGGAGATTTTCACAATTCAATTAGAAAGAAGCTGCACTTTACTTAACCCAGCAGGAAGAGCTTTACTGTGAATGGGGAAATTGTGTTTTCCTGAAGTCCCTTCCAACCATGATTTCTGTGAGTCTGTGGGATTGTAATGGCAAGGGTCATTTAGGATTTCAGTGAGACTTTGCATGGAAAGGATCACAGACCCAGGAGTAGGATATAAATTAAATCTCCCTGGATTTCAGTGGCAGGATTCCAGCAGAACTCCCTGGATCACCAGCCCGACTGTACACATGTGCCTGGTCCCCTCCTCCAGGATCCAGCCTATTTTCTGCTCAAACCCTGTGACTCAGACTCAAAAACCTGCACATTCATTCCTACTGAAATGCATTCCTACGTGGATCTTGCACCTTGCAGTGCCTTCCAGGGAGCTCATTTAAAGATTATATTGGTGGTTTTCAGTGCTGAAGTTGTTTTCTTAATCAGGATCTAAGAGAACTCCTTAAACCAGATGATTCTTTTTTTCTTTCTCCTAGTTGTCATTTAGTTGAAATTAATATTGTAATTACTTTCTCTGGGGACTCTGTAACTTTGTGCACTCTCATTTAGGGAGAGAAATATGGATGATGGGTGACTAATGATGCTTAGTTAGGCATTTTTTAAAAATAAATACCGAATCTGTCAATCCGCTCTCTGTCAGAGAGAGAGGCAGCTCCTGTTCTCACACAGTATCTTCCTTGAGGGGATTCTGTCTTGGGAAGCACTGTAATAGGCAGAAGTAGATGGGATTTGACTTTTTTGGCAGTTTTCACCCTTTCCTTTGCAAACACCCATCCAGTTTTCCCGTAACATTTATAGGGGCTGAGAGTGCATTGCTGCCAAAGAGAGAACGTCTTGCAGTGGCAATGACCACAGCAAGACAAGTCCTTATCCTTCAGTTTTATAAACAAGGATAATAAAAGTTGGACAAAAAAAGTCTTTAGCCTGAGGAATTCAGTTTAGCTGTATTGAGCAGGATGTTGCTATGTGGATTTAAATTAGCTGGATGTGTCCTGGGTGGTTTGGACAAGGTTGACTGGTGCATCTCGCTCTCCCTCTTCCCCCTTTGCCACCTGCTTACTGATAAGTCTTTTTTTTATAACCTGTCAATAGTCTGGTGATGGATTAACTCAGTTCAGATTCCTCTGCCTGCAAGGTTCAAAAGGACACATTGTTGTTTTACTCATAAATATACAGTATTTTATTTCCTTCCTATTGACTCCTCACTCTTCAAATGTTCATTCCTTACCTTTTCTAGTCAACAGTCTTGCTTCCTGCTGCTTGAAAAAGAAAAGGAAACACTTTGCTTTCCAAGCCTTCCTAAGGGCCAGCCTCCCCTCTTTTTAAAATTAGTTGTGTGCTGCAAGGTGCAGGGGAGCAGAGGGTGGAGTATGGCAGGGTGAGCAATCAGCTTGGATCCAAACAGAAAAATTCATGACCTAAATGATGCATCTCCCTCCAGATGTCAGAGCAGCAAATAAATGTTTCATAAACTTTGCTTTCCAGGTCAGCTCCAAGCCACGATTTCATGTTGGTGGTTTAACCCTTAATGTTTAGAGAAAGCAACACAAGGAGCAGGGAATGTTCCTGGACACCTGTGCTTCTGGGAGTAGTTGTGGCCTTAATGCCTCCAGCCAGGAAAACACTGTGCAAGACTGATGCCATAATCTTGAGGATGAGGAATATCCTCACATGGATTTACTTTGTAGAAAAATCTGGGGAAATGGTTTCCCACTCCTGTGAAAATGCATCAATAGCAGGTTCTCTGCACCCTGGGGCAAGAGCAGAGGTGGCTGGTCCTACAGCAGCCACACCAGCCTTCTGTGGGGTCCAGGACACCTCTGTCCACCCAGGAAAGCTTCTGTTTGCACAGTGGGATGGAGGAAAGGAGCTGGTGGATGACTGCAAGGAGGAAGTGAGGACACAAGTCCAGAATTATGTAATTATGTTCATAGGATGAATGCTTTTCCATCCACTCAATCCTCACAGCTGTAGAAGCACCGGGGGCTTTATTTGCAGGTGAAGGAGCAGCTGTTGGGGCTGCTGCATCCTCAGAACCTGGATTCCATGTGCCAACCCTGTGCTGTTGAGCAGAGATGCCTGGCACCAAGGCCCTGCTCTCTGTAGAATTCATCCACATGCTCCAAACCAGCTCCTGCCATTTTCTGTGGGCAGGAGCCTTCTCATGGCAACCTGGGCCTGCCAGCCCAGCCTGAGCTGGCTGTGCCTGTCCTCAGGCAGCCAGATGGGGCTGCACACCCTGCACTCCTCAACAGGGCATGGAGATTGTCAGCAAATTCAGTTAACAAGTGGCAGAATTGATGTGCTCGTGGGCTACTCCAGCGCTGGAGATTTATTGTGTTCTCCCTTCCTGCTGTGCTGCTGCTGCTTTACAATTAGAGGGAAGCTGGCATTAAAAACATCTGCTGCCCATGTTGGCCTGGAGTTGCCAAACTTCTGGCTCTCTTTGTGCCAGGGAGGGCCTTGCCAGCAGCACGGTTGTGTTTAAATGTGAGCTCCCGAAAGCGCAGCTCGCGGGCGCCACTGAATCAGCGCTAATCCTGACATTTCACTCAGGGAAGGGGAAGGATCGGGGAGGAAGAGGCACAGCCAGGAGCTTAATTAGCATGGAAGTGCAGGAAAAAGTGGCATGTTGTACAAAAGAGCACGGTGAGAGGTTATTTTCTGTGTTTTCCTGAGGTTTCCCAGCAGCTGCTGTGGATGTGTTATTTGGGAGCTGCTGGCTCGGCTCCAGGCTGTGGCCTTGCACTGAGGTTCCTGCCTGCTGGTGACATCCAGGACACTGAGTCCTGTGTGGGTGTCCCATTTATTCCCAGAAGTGTAAGATTTGTTCCCTTTGTCCCTCCAGCTGTGTTTTGATGAGTTTTCCTGATGCTGAGATGGTCCAGATGGGTCAGGGCCTGCTCTTTGTGATGTCCAACCAGGCACTGAGACTTGTCCCTGCACCCCAGTGTCCTTGCCACGTGTGTTCACTCTATTTAAAAGAATTCCTGACAGGTGAAGAAGCTGTCAGCTCCTCATTTCCACCCCTCATTCTAATGGTCAGTGATTCTTTTCCTGATTGCTTCTCGAGTAATATCAACACTCCATTGGAACAAGCACAAGACATTCTCATACCACAGAAGGGACCACAGTGACAAAGTGCTCAGGATCCTGCACAGAAGGAGTTGAGAAGTAGCAAAGCTTGGGAAAAACAATTATGAAGACTCTCTCTATTTTCTAGATATATTTTGTGAGGGAATTGTAGAATTGTTTAGGTTCAAAAAGCCCTCTCAAGGTCACTGAGCCCAACTGTTCCTTTAGCACTGCTAATCCCACCACTGTCCCCATGTGCCACATGTGCACATCCTTTAAAACCCTCCAAGGCAGCCTCTGCCAAAGTTTAAAAACCTTCTTGGTGAAGAAATTTTCCTAAATATCCCATCTAAACCTCCCCTGGCACAACTCAGGCAGTTCCTTCTCATCCTATCACCTGTTACCTGGGAGGAGGAGAGCCTGACCTCCACCTGGCTACAAGCTCCTTTCAGGGAGTTGTAGAGAGCTCATAAGCTGAAAATTCAATCTAAAAAGAAGGAATGAAATATGAAGTTTATTAATAGACTCCAGTAATTTCTATGTGCATTTGTATTCTGTATGGAGTAGTGTTCCTTCCTCCAGCCAGTGTTTAAACTCAGGGTGCTGTCAAACTTCCCAATTATTTTTTTTTTCTCTTTTTGTAAATGTTATGCTTTTTTGTAGTTTGGTTTTGGGGTTTTATTTTAGGTTTTGGGGTACTTTTACACTAATAGAAGCTTCATAATTTTCTGTGACTTTTTCCAGTTGTGGCATGACTCAATTGCAGGTAAGATCCTGACTTGTGAGTAAGAAGTGCTGAAAGCAAGTTAGGGACCATTTCTTTATGAATCCCTGGGCTGGTTTTACTCTCCGAATTTCTTCACTCTTGGAGCAGCCAAGTCTCATGGCAGGAGCTGTTTGCAAAGTGAGACCGTTTATCTCGATGTACAGCTGCAATATGAACATGCAAATCACTTTTTCATAATGGATTAAAAATGTTCCACTTGATCAAAAAGGAGAAAAAGATGAAGTTTAGCAGCAATCAGAGGGGTTTGATTTCTGATACGAAACAATGAAATGATTTTATGATATGGAGAGATGCTTATATTTCCAGGCAATATTGTCAGGAGAGGTTGTTGCTAAATATCCCTGTTGTCTGTGTTTCCTTGGAAGGATGGTGTTGAGGGCACAAATCCCTGCAGGGTTCCTCCCTCAGTGTAAATCCCAGCCTGTATTTCTGTGGCTTTGAGCCTTGTGCTGCAGAGTGGAGCTGCCAGAGCCAGGCACTGAGCAGCAGAGGGCACTGATCCAACAGGAGTGGGAGAAAAATCATCATTTCACTTCAGCGCAGCCTAAACGGCCCCAAGATTAATCTGTTAATATCCTCTCATTCCTTTCCCTCCTATATCAGTGTTAATTGCCAAACAAGTGACAACTTTCCCCAGTATATTATACTGGTCCATTATACTCTGCTGCTGCAGATATGGTTATTTGCAAATTCGCTACAGACTCCTCCACAAACTCCTGAGGGTTTTATGTTGCTCCTGTATGTATGAATACAAATAAATAGAGGCTGCAGTTCCATCTATATCAAATTTAATCTGCATGCTGTTTAAAGCAGTCTAAATATTAAAACCGGATTATTGGAGTTTTCCACGGGAATAATTTTGTTTTTCAGAGTTTACTTTCAAATCAACTTGTCTCTTTCCTTTGGGTTTGTTTGCCTCCAAAAAGATGCTTTCTTCTCAGGATTACAGTATTTTTATTGGCTCTGCATTCACAAGTGTATTTAAGGAATGGTTTATACCTGTTGTCAGCTGAGCTGATAAATGCACCCGCCACGGAGACTTGGCATAAATAGCCATCATAAACCTGGCTGCATAAAATACACGGCATGAAATGCAAAGGAAAAGGCCAGCATGGATGTGCTGGGGTGAAGGAGGAGGCAAACAGGGACAGAAGCTCCTGCTGGTGCTGCCCAGCCCGGGGCAGAGCAGAGCTGAGGGACCCCGGCGGCTGCAGACAGGGCTGGAGGCAGAGGGTGTCAGCAGCACTGATGGAGCTTGGCGTGTCTGCAAATTGCTCTGACAGCCAGGGCCCTATAAAATTTTAATTTGAGGAATGAACCTGCTCTAGACTTTGCGAGTCAAGCCCTGCAGCTCGTGACTTGGGCAAGATTTTTGCGAAGATAAATGAAAATAGACTTAAGGACTCTGACAGCAGCCGGTGGGCAAGGCCCTGTCTCGTGTCTGACAAAGAGCCCCGACCTGTGTCACAAAATTGGGGTCAGTAAATAAATATCAGCTGCTGTAAGCACGTCTGCAGTGTCACAGCGTTATTAAAAGCCTTTCAGGGTGAGCAAAGGACACTTGTGTAGAGGTAGCCTTGAGGTCTGGCTGCCTACAAATGGTGGTTTATTGTCTGTGCTGTGTTAGTCTCACTGAGAGCATTATGGCAACTGTAACTGTACCCTGCAGAGCTTCCTGAGATTTGGCTGCTTCGCTGGTTTTGGAAGAGTTTTCAGTGGAAAAATCCTATTACTGAAGGTGTGCTTTGGTTGTTGCAGAATATTGAGGCTCAACCAGGAAAGGAATCTCACTCTGAGCTATTTGGGATCAAACCCCAAAACTAAATCCAAATGAAGACACAAGTGGGACCACTAATGGCAGCCCTTGCTGTTTCCTAATCACAATTAAAGTGGGAAAAGATCTTGAATAACTGGGAAAGGGTTACCCCACCTCCCAAAACATGCAAAAGTGGCGTTTAGTGCTTGTTTTGGGAAATTCCTGTCTGAATACAGGTCATACTGTTAGCAGGCAGCAAACTACTGTCAGCTTCAACAGAATAATACCAAATGAGTGCTCTCCAGCTGAAGACAGATGCCCACTTCATGTGTTCAAACATATTCTTTCCAAATATGGATGTAGCACCTTCCCAGTTGATGGGTAGTGAAGCTTTGTGAGCACTAACTACTTCTCAAAATGCAATATTCACATTACATGGTCATTGCTTTAAATAACTTTTATGTAAACTGCTTTAAATGTAGGTTTTGGGCCCATTTTTTCTTTCTTTTCCTCCACTGGGTGCTGTTTTATCCCCTCAATATGAAGGCAGCTGGATTTTGTGCTTAATTACATTTTATATATAGCTTAGCAGCACCCATTTGACAGAGAACTTATTCATGACTCTGGATGTGAAGCAGAATCTGGCTTTGGTTGAGTCTGAGAGGCAGCAGGTCAGGCTTTAATATGTGGTGGCTTTTTGATTTGTTTGTTTGACTTAGTCTTGTTTAGCAAATGCCAAAAAAGAATTTCCTCCACTGAGTTAGGTCATCTCAAGCGAGGTCAGTCACAGTGGGCTGCCCAGAAAAATCCTGATTTTAAGCTGTGTTTTAGCTTATTCCTAGCAAAGGTAGGCAGCCCAGGATTTTATGCTCCTACAGCTGCTCTTGGGCACTGCTTGTGACCATGAATTGCTTCCCAGCTTAGTCCCACTGCAGGATCTGGGCTGGACTTGCCCAAAGTGTGCGTGACATACCTCCTGAGATGGATTTCCATATTTGATTAGTGTGAGTGAAGCAGGGAGCCCAGCTTTAGAATGCCTGAGCAGAAGAATTAATGTAGGCACTGCATGAAATCCCGAAGAACAGAGGGGTTTATCAGATACCACAGAATCCTGGAATGGTTTGGGGTGGGAAGGAACCTTAAAGTCCATCTCCATCACCCCTGCTGTGGGCAGGGACACCTTCCACCAGCCCAGGTTGCTCCAAGCCCCATCCAACCTTGAAATATCAGCTACTGCAGAAAGAGAAACAACATTCTGTATGTCAGAATCCAAAAGCAAGAAAAATTCTTTATTATGATCCAAAAAGGAGAGAAAAACTTGATGTTTCAGGTACGGGAGCCCATCCTGGAAGCACCAGATGGGAAATACCCTCATACCATCTGAAAGGAAAGTGAAAAAGGAGAAAAGGAATGGAAAAAGGCATTTTACAGGAACTGTAGGAATGTCTCTAAGTTAGGAATGTGAGGGAGGTGTCCAAAGAGGCCAATGGGCTCCCCAGGGAGGTCTGGGGACCCCATCCCTGGAGGTGTCCAAGGAAAGGTTGGAGGTGGCACTCAGTGCCCTGGGCTGGGGACAAGGTGGGCATCGGGCACAGCTTGAACTCTTTGGATGACCTTTGAGATCTTTTCCAACCTCACTGGTTCCATGACTGAAGGGGAGAATTGTGGCATCCATCATTTTCAATGTCCAGTGCAGAAAATTCAGCAATTCTTACTATATGTGATTTCCTAAAAAATAACTTATTTTTCCTCACCAGCCCTACTGCCATTTCCCAGAAAACAAAGATACAGCCAGGAATAATTGCTTTAGCCTTTAGTTTTGAGTGGAATTTTTTCTTTTCCTCTGCCAAACAAATAGAAAAACAGTTGGACTGGTTTAACATATACTCCTATCTAAGAAAAAAAATCCAATAGAGATGAAGATAACTTTATTTCTGTCAGCAAAGAAAAATATATATTTGATCCAATCTACACTAAACTTTTCTTTGTAGTTCTTGAGAAATAAAAATGAAAAAAAAAAATCTATATATCAGATTCTTGGCCAGTATTTGATGACATTCCCCTTCAGTTTTTCCTTCTGTTTTCTTACTAACTACAACAAAAAAGGGAGACTGTAAGTTTATGTACCAGTAAAGGTAGAGCAGCAGAGTTCCCAGGCACCTCATTTTACAATTTGCTTTGACATGAAGTAAGAAATAACTGAGCACAACCTTTACCACAATAATTGGATTTTTGCCATCAGGAGAAGCTTGTTACATTTGTGTCCTCTGAGAAATAATAAGCTTTTTAGGTTGAGTTTTATAGACTCCACTCTCTATAACCTTAGAGGGATGTGATGTGCAGGGGTTGGATCCTTCCCTGCCCGAGCTGATCATCTCTCATTGTTCTGTCAATAGTGGGGCTTGGTTTACACCACCTCAGCCTCCAAATCATTTTGTGAGACATGGCTTAGAACACAGGCTGATTTTACAGCAGACTCCTCTGTCTTCCTCCTTTTTTTGCTCTATTTTGCTGCTGTTGTTTTGGGTTTTGCCAGTGATTTTTTGCCCTTTGTGCAATTTCCGTGAAGAATCATAGGAAAATAGAATTAATTATAAAATCTGCATGGATATTGCACCTGGAAATGTCAGCTAGGTCAGAGTCCAAGGATGAGTGAGCTTTGTCAGCTGGGGATAGGAAATTTAATTTTAGCATCTCAAGTGTTTTGAAGTTGCCTGTGGTGTTTCTCTCCATCGCATCTGGGCTCCCCCAATCCAAAAAGGTGCTTAATTTCATGCACCTTGTTAAACATGGGAGTATTTTCATAGATTTCATTAATACTACCTAGAAATTTACCATAAACATTGATGATCATGTACAGGTTTGTCAAGAATTGTTTTTGTCATTCTCCAACCTATGCTTGAAACTGAAATGAAACAAATATTGAAAAGAATAGAAGAAATTGTTACTTGGAATTTTTTATTATACCAAATTCCAAAATATTTCTACCTATTGTGATATTGCTTCAGTACTGTGAGTACATGAGCAGTGAAAAGATAAAACATGAATTAAAAAATATTCTGATTTTTTAATAGTGTAAAAGAAGCAACAGAAACATTGCACATGAGTATCACCATTCATGACCCCAAGAGATTGGCATTTCAGCATCACCAGGATTATTTATCCTGTGAGGAATACTAGATTTGATAATAGGATTAGATATTAGGAAGGAATTGTTCCCTGTGAGGGTGAGCAGGACCTGGCAGAGGGTGCCCCTGGATCCCTGGAAGTGTCCAAGGCCAGGCTGGACATTGGGGCTGAGAGTAACCTGGGACAGTGAAAGGTGGGAGGGACTGGATGAGCTTTAAAATCCCTTCAACCAAGTCCATTCCATAACATAACATGATCTGAACCTGTTTTATTTAAATATAACCATGTGAGATGGGAAGTGTGAAGTGGTAAAACACCATTTTAGGAGCAGGAGGTGTATATTAAGTTAAAGTGCCTTGTACTCAAAATCAATTTGAATTTACTTCAAACTTTGCATAACCTTCTCCTCAGAGTTATACAAATGTCTTGATAGACTCATTAAAATCTGGAAAATGGGAGAGAAAAATCTCAAGATATGAGACTCCCGAACGAGCGGAAATAAAAATCTCTAACTGAAGTGTAAAACGAGAGTGGATCAGTGAGAATTTTAAGTTTCAATTTCTTTCACTTTGTGGCTTTATCACACACTGTTACTTCATCATTTTTATGGAGCAGAAACGTACATGTTACACCCTATTTATTCCAATTTATTTTTGCAGGGTCTTCTCTTTGGGTGTGTTCTCATTCTATTTGTGCAGCTCAAGGTGAAGCCCTCTGTGGTGTCTTTGAGGGAAGAGAAGAACCAGTGCTAGTGAATCTATGAGAAATAACGATTTTTGATCTCTCTTTCATTAACTTGGTGGCCAAAAGAGGAGAGGTTCTGATTAGGGATCCTTTACAAGCTCTAAGTCCCTCTCCTCCTCCTAGAAACAGATTTCAAACACAATTTACCTCATCAGGGGGTGTGCATGAATTTGTTTTCCAGAATGTTCTGACCTGTTACATCTTGTATTTCATGATCCTGTCTCCCTCCAAACAGCACAACTGGCAGCATTTTGTTTAGTCTCACAAACCAAAATTGTTTTCTTGTATCTGCTGTTCCACTGCGCTTTAAACGTGGCTCCTGCCCTTAAGGATACCTTGAAATGTGACTTTTATTTCTGATGAAAGGTTGTTTTTTTTTTGTTGAGACTCCCATTTACACCCCAAATTGATGGAGAAAAATTGAGATTTTCTTTATCATGATGGTACAGTATGAAACAAATTGCTTCAGATTATGATTCCCTCCAGTTTAAATTGTTCTATTGTTTAGACTGGAGCTGGCTGACAGTTTCTTCATTTCTCTTTCTTGGCTAACGCAGCCCTGGACATATTTGAGGCATTAGGCTGGGGCTGGTTTGTCAACCTTGACCTTGGGCCACATTAGCTCCTTGCAAAGCTGGCACTCTTCATTTCTCAGCCCTACAGTTTGTTCTAAGCTCTCTGAGCCAGTATTAGCCACAACTGCTTGTGAAATTTGTATGGGCAGGTATCAAAAGCCATCATACAGGGTTTTCTTTATCACATTCCCTGTTCCCACCAGCTTGTATTCTAGATCAAAACCAAAAATCTCACCATTCACACCTCATAACAAAATGTAATTGCTATTTGTCTTAACTCTGATTTATTTTATAGACTTGGTCTGGCTTAAAACCAACTTTTACACTTGAAATCTGGGCCAAATTAGCAGTGAGTTCTTGCTACTCTGATTAGAAGTTATCTATGAAGGACATCCTGGTGGTTTCTTCTAAAAATTGGCTTCATTTTAGGAAAGGAAGCAGCTTTGGAGCTGAAAACTGAGGAATTTGTGTGACTTAAAGCTGATACAATTCTGTAAGTATTTCCATGAGTGCTTGGAGTTTATTCCACATTCACTTTAAATTGGAAAAAACTAACCCCTGTTCCAAAGCCTCCTGGAGAGGCAGGCAGCATGGTGTCATCTGTTTCTTTTTACCAGGAAGGTGGTCTCACTTCTTCACAACAATTTCTTGCAAACTTTGCACGTTCAAAGGCTGAGCCTCATCTTTGCTCCTAATGGGAATTAATAGCACCAGGAAGTTCTAACAGCAGTTGTCTCTTCAGAAGAATGGTGCTGTGCTTCACTAAAAGTTGCCTGTCTGGTTTTCTTGCAGGTAGAAACCTAAGGGGGGGATAAAAAAAAGCCACATTATTCAAGAAACAAACAAATAAACCAAATTCACAATGACCCTACTCACAGAGAATCCCAGAGTGGCTCATTTTCCATTCTAACTCACAAACCTTAAAAAACATCTTGGCCTGAAAAGGTCTCAGGTAAATTGTGCAAACCCAAAGCTTTTGGGAATCAGCTACTGAGGGAACATGAAAACAAAAACGTTGATTGCATGTAGTGGGGAAAGCAGGTGAAGCTCATCCCAGCAGGGAGATTTATCCATGGCTCAGCTCTGGGATGAAGAGCAGCTCGTGGAGGAGAGGGAGGTCTGTGGCAGCCTCCGCTCTCCCTGAGCCCTCACGCAGCTGTTTGGCTGCCAGATGCTCTGGTTTTAATGGGTGAATCACAGCTGCAGCCCTGCAAATGCAGCACTTCACTCTCCAATCTCTGCTGTTCAGTCCTGATGTCTCATTTTCACGCTGCAGATTATTTTCAGCCCTCCTTTTTTTTTTTTTTTTTTTCTGGTTCTTTCTTTTTGTTTCGTCCTGTGTTGTTAGAGATCTTTGTGAGCCATAGAATTCTGTGTGGTTATTCAAGTAAAGCTTAAAACAGTTGAAGTCAGAGATATTTTAATATGTTTAAATATTACAGAATATAGCCCTAAATCAATCAAGTTGAAAACTGTAAGAAACTTAAATCAGCCATGTAGGAGGCCCTGGAGGGCTTTTTCTCTCCCCAGGATAAATGTTGTGTTTCGCATGGTGACAGACACCCAAAATGCAAATAAAGCTCTCCTCCTAAATTTGGGTTGCTGTTCCACAGATTATTTACCTTTCTGGTTCTTCATCTCTAAGCAGAAAAAGAACCAGAAATATCTGCCCTAGGTGAATCCCAAATAATGGAGGAAGGTTAGCAAGCTGGTCAGGAGAGACCAGAGTGGGAATCAGGGAACAGCTGGCAGTTTGCAGGAGCCTAAAATCAGAGTGAGTGTCAAGGGCACAAAGTCTGGGCATGTCCAGAAGTGGAGTTTCTCATGGCTGTGCCTGTACTGTGAGGATAAAATGTTGATTTTATCATAGAGGTATCTGCATAAGCTTCTTCCCTGACTGCTGAGCTTTCTGAACAAATCTGCAGCAAAGACACAAAGTTATATTTTCTAACTTGTTTTGGAAAGATCCATCTCACCCAGCACTGCAGGCTTTGGAGAAGCCACACCCACCAAATTTTGTCTTCAGTGGAGCCTGGAGTTCCTCCTTCATGCTGGACCCAGAGGAAGCTGTGAGTATCTGATAGAATCATGGAAAGTTAAAGGGTTGGAATGGAATTTAAAGATTTAGTGCCAACACTAATGGGCAGGGACACCTCCCACTAGACCAGGCCATGGACCACAGTCACTTGTTTACATGTGAGAAGTGAGAATGATAATTCCTCTCAAAAGCACTTCCCATCTTCTTTTTCCTAACTCAAAACTATACAATATATTAATTTTTATTGCCTTTTTATGTCAAGTAAGACACAGACGAGGCTATACAACATTTCGCTTCTTTCTCATCCTGTAGCAACAATAATTTATGTCAAGAGCTGTAAATTGCCAGACCACAGGAAATAGCATGACATAAATATTTCCTGAAATGCTTTAATATGAGAGCTAATACTTCTAATGTGCGTGTCTTGTAGCTTGGTTTGGTCTAAACTGAGAGTTAATTGGATTGTCATACTTACAAGGGTAAGTATTCAAACACATCTAAACTTCATAAAACCTCCTGGAAAGAGAGACAGGCAGTGTCAGAGCAAAATCAACCCCAAACTTTTAAGCCTGTTTGCACAGCAAGCTCAATAAACATTTTTGCTGATCTGCCTGAAACCTGGACAATTTAAATGCCATTATTCTCTTTGTCAATGCTCAGGCAAGTTCTGGTACGAGTGGAAAACCTAAAAAATATGACGTTTGCTTATTAAACCATATTAAAACGGGTGCCATGAAATGGAATTGTTTCAACTGGAATGTATACACTGGGGAAAAGCAAGATCTTGAATATTCACATTACAGCTCATTGAAAAGGCAATGGGCTATGCAACAAGATTGACAACAAAGGGAAAAATGATGAGGAAAATTGCCTTACTTATCTGCTAGAGTGCTCTTGACTGCCAACTGTAATTTTATGGTTCATTATATAAAAAAATACCATTAATGTTAGTACTTGTGTATCATAATCATGAGAAGAAGGGAAAAAGTTCATTGAAATGTGCTCCATTTTTAATCAAGACACTATAATTGTGTGTTTTTCAGGCATCATCAATTTCCATCAATTTTACTGCTGCACAAATAATGTGCTGCTATAGTTCTTCCACAGGTCAATTCCTGCATGAGGTACATTGACTGCAGGGATGTAAACTGTAAATAAACAATGGCATAATTTATCTTCTCTGATATTACTTGATACACCACCAGCTTTACGTTGATAAGGGGAGCAAATGGAAGGGCTGGGTTTGAATTGTGTGGTGCATCACAGACCTTCGAAATTGTTATATAAATGTTGTTATATAAAATGTCAGGCAACAGCCAATATTAGCATCACAGAGCCTCTGTCACACAGCAAATGTGTCTGTCAATTTAGCTGGGTGTTTTTGAGAGTTCTGAAAATCACACATCGGGTAAAATTGTCTGAAACCACAGCAGGGCTGCACTGGGACGTGTCTGTCACCAGCCCTGAGGATTGGCCAGCTCAAAACAGCTCTGGCCATGGGAGAATTTGGGTTCCTCGCACCCAAAGGGAAGTGAAGGTGGCACTAATCCATCTCTTTTTGGAAAGGGAGCACAAGGGAGCTTTGTGCCATCTTGGAGTGCACAGAAAGGTTTGTGCTGAATTGACCTTGGTGTTATTCCACAGGATGTCAGGGAGCAAATCTACAGCAGAGCCTCAACCCCAGAGCAGAGGAGAGGCCTTTCCCAAGGACTTTCTTCTTGCTGAAAGAGAGGTGATTCCCAGATGACACTTTCCTAGATGGAGGATGCTCAGACTTTCTTTATTCCATTCCAATCTATGTTGAAACTGACCTTTGGTAAAAGCTGCTCTTTTCTCTTGGGAATGTGCTGAGTTTTGAGGCCTGGGTAAGTTAAATTTTGTTTACAAAATTGAAGTTTAAACCAAGTCAGAGCTGGCCAACCAAGTGCAAAAGGCTCATGTTAGGTGTGCTATCAATCTTTTCAAAAGCTTTTTTGTCTACAAAATGCAGAATATTGATAAAAACTGAGGATCTTTATGGGGAGCCTTTGTGGTATCAAATCCTTAATCCCATTGAGCACATCCCCTTCCTGAAGAATTCATTATGGAATCACAGAATGGGTTGGATTGGAAGACACCTTAAAGATCATCTCATGCCAAGCCCCTGCCTTGGGCAAGGACACCTTTCACTAGCCCGGGGCCAGAACTACCACCAGCATTTGTCTTCCTGCTCACTCTTTAAATCCCAGTCTGAGATTGGGATTCTAACCCCAACTAGAACTGGGATTTTAACCCCAGTCTGAGATTTCTTGCAGAGAAATCTCCAGGAAGATGCCTGAGAATGGAGCAGGTTGTTGCACCCCATGAAAGCAGCCCTGGCACAGAGCACAGCCAGGAATAAACACATTTTCTCTCCGCTGTCCCTCTTTTGAAAGCTCCCTGTTCTTACATAAAGGAGGAAAAGCTCAGTACACTGGACAGGGCTGGTGCTGAGTAGCTCATGTTAGGGCAAACAGCTCATAAAAGTAGCATGGTTTGGATGACACATCCATGTTGTATTTCAGCTGTATTAGTGTCACACTATTGGATTTGTGGAGCTTTAATTATAAATTACTTGATATAATAAGGTCAGCTGTCAAAAGCCCATTCCACTGTCTGAGGCACTCAAAGTTTTGTTGTGGGGATGAAAAGAGCAGTTTATTTTATTCCTGAAGAGTCTGGAGCAGTGGAGGATGGTGAGACTGAAGCTCAGGGGCTTTCCTGAGGCTGACAAGCCCTCCAGAAATCCCAGCACTTTGCCAAGACAGCACCATCCAGGGCCCTGGGAACAAACTGCTGCCAACTGAAGCTCTCCTGAGCTGAGCAGTAGGCCTGAAATAGCCGAAATAATACAGATATTTCTTCCTATTTTCAGCTAAATGTCACCACACCTCTCATTTGGCTGTGGGTTCCTCCTGCAGAGGATGCTGAGCAGCCGAGTGGGGAGTGCTGGAGCAGCCTCTGCTTCCTCTGCCCCCAGCAGAAGGGAATGTCTGGGATAACACTTTGCAAATCTGCCTGGAAAAACATGGCATTATTCATAGTGTATGATTAGTCTTGCACGCTTTCCTTGTTATAAATATGTAACACATGCTCCAGTGCAGAATGTGATAATGTATTCCAACATGATCTTTATTGCTGATATTTAAAAACCTGTTCCTGAATATGCACAGTTTAAATTTCACATGAGTGTACATCTCCCATTTTTCCTGGTTTGAAGCGTAAAGTCTCTCAGGCAAAATGTAGGTTTTATGTCAATCCATTTTTACCCCTTTCCTCAGCTCGTTTGTCTACAGTTAAATATTTTCTTCATCTTCCACAGGAAAATATGAATTATTCTAGAGCACCAAGTGCTGCAGTGTGTGTGCATCTGTGTTTGTTGGGAAGTCAAAATACAAACAGTGGAGAAGATATCCTCGTTTGTTTTCCACTCCAGTTTTTAAGTGATATGTTAGGAAGCAATCATAATAAAGAGGAGCCGAAGGAGCCAAAGAAATTATTTCTCAGTGAGACAGCAGCCTGCTGTTATCTCTAATCTAAGAGGCACTGGATAGAGGTCATCTTCTGATCAATGAAGTGAGTTTCACTTTATGGTGCTGCAAACAGACAGAGAATGGTACAATCAAGTGCTTTCGAAGAGAAAACAGAAGCAGCCAGAGAGCGAGGGGAGAACCATAACAAAAATAAACAGATTTATTGCTGTACAGAGCCTGTTCTACAAGGGCCCTGCAGGGTAGGAAGAGGATGTTGCCCTCCTTCAGCACCCTGGATATACAGAGTAGTGCCAAGACCTAAAATCACTTTACCTGCCCAGGACAGTTCTCTGCACAAACAGAATTAACAACGTGCTCTGCCATGTCCAAAGATTATCCCTCCTAAAGGAAAAGCAATTTAGGTTCCAAGCTGAGCACTTCAACATGGGGTGTAATGTGACTCTCAGGAATTCTGAACAAGGAATGCTGACAGCATTGCACAATTTGTTCGACAGCCTCCACACACTTCAGGGCCTGGCTCTCTGCTTTGCCCATATTTTGCTTTTCAAGAGGAATTTGACTCAATCAGGTCTTACAGCACTGTCTGATATGATTTTTGGATCTCTAAATAGTACAGGTTTCAAGGCCTGATCAAAATGTTTGCTACAGAAGTTTTATAGTTTGGAGTATTAAGCATGGACATGTCATGGTAATTGAGCAAGAATTGGATGTGTGATGCAGCCTGTGCCACAGGAAAGCTTTAAAACAGTCTCTGCTGCTTATTTTTTCTTTCCACACCTTCCAAAATCAATAGAAAGGTAACGAGGGCCCTTGCTGTCAGCATGGATTAATCTGGAATTCCCTGGCATCTTCAGATCCTTGTGCATCAAAACACGAGTTTATATCAAAAGTTTGAACAGTGGCTCAAAGTGCTCAGGAGTTCAAAAAAATGACAAGAGCCAGCGAACTAAAACGCTTCCAATTTCTATGGTTTGCAAACTTCAAAAAGTGTGATTGTGCTGGGAGGCTTTGATCTCAATATTACTTTTTTATTGCCTTTGAAGTCCAAAGCAAAGGGCCATTGCAGCGGGATCTGGAGGTGCCGAGTGTTAATTCCCTATAGCCACGTTTAAGGTACAGCATATTAGCTATTGACCACTGGATGCTAAAGGATGTAACCATAATAGAGAGGATTTTCTTATTAAGGAAGGTTTTACACTCAGTAGTGTTGGTGCAGTTCGAGTTTTCCCAACAAAAAGGTAGTCAACGCTCAGGACCTTGGGAAGGCATTTTCTAGACTATCCCACATTTTTAATAATCAGCTGTTACAGCTAAGCAGGAGTTGGAATTATGTCAAAATTATCCACCAAACAGCAGCATGTGTTATTTATGGAGCTGGTGAGGGAAACTCCCAAAGGAGGAGGTTGGTGAGGGGCTGGAATCTCTGCCTGCTCCTGAGATGGGAACTTAACTCTGTAAATTGGCACCAGTGTCTGCCTTCGAACAGCAGAACTGGAAAGGAAAATGGAAAGGGCTGCATTTATATGGCTTGTAAAATATTCATTTATGTGCTGTGCTTGAGGAGAATCGATCTCTGGAGAGCAGGAGGTTTCTTCATCTCAGTCACATTGCATTAGAGGGAAGAGCTGAGTGGGGTGAGATGTCGTGGGGACAGTGACAGGGCCAAACAGGGCAGCACGTGCTGGCCCTGAGCTGTGGATGGGGCACGGGGACATCAGGGCAACAGAAGAGGGACGTGAGCTCATCCCTGTGCCTCTGGGTTTTGCTTCTACTCAGTGGCAAATTGAAACGTTTTTGTAGATTTGGTCTTTAGTGACTCGGTTTTTTTTTTCTGCTGAATTACAGCAAGGTTAAAGAGGCAGGCAATGGTTTATTTTTAATGTTTTTTGTACAGGTATGTGCTGGGATTCCTGGGATGGCCTGTGCAGGGCCAGGACTTGCATTTTGATGCTCCTTGTGGGTCCCTTTCAATTCAGGAAATTTAATGAATGTATGATTGTGAAAACGAATCTATTTTCAGATGTGGAACAGCAGGACTTGTTTTGCCCCTCCACAGTTCCCAGTTGCTCCCAGACACTGGATGTGCTGCAATATTCCGTGTGATGGGATCTATGCAGGTGGATTGACTTTCTTACTGGGGCCTCTAGAAATCACTTCTTGAGTATTTTCCTCATGAGTTGAGGAAATTTCCATCCATTGGACTCTCTAAACCTGCCAGAGCCCCAGGCAGGGCTGTGCAGAGAGTGTGAGATGTGGTGTGGGCAGGCACAGCTGGGTTTGCCAGTGACCAGTGCCACCAATCCAGTGGTTTTTCCACTTAAAATTCCCTTTCAAGGTTTTAAGCGAGGCATTGTATTGTGAACAGGATTCTTCCACAATTTTTCTGATGTTAAGGACTCGTAAAGATTTTTAACAACAGACTTTTACATAGTTAAACTGAGAAATAGCTTCTCTAATGTTTTCAGCTACTCCTGACAATAATGTCTTTACCTCAGGAGCAAAGTATTCATGCTGATGTCAATAAAGGCAGTGGTTTTGACAGCAGTTTTATACATCAGCATAGATCTGGAGTGCTGAATATTACCTGTGTTATCAATTGGCTAACACTTTCCACGAGAGAGATGTCTCTTTAGAAAGCTGTTCCTTTTATGAGTGTCATCAACTCCTGTCAGCCTGACACCACTGGGTTTGACTGGGTTTGAAGTTTTTGTTGTTGTTTAAATTTGTGATAACATAAGTGAGCGCTTTTTGAGGAATGGATGTTGAAAAATGTGTTCTGTTCACATATAAATGGCTTCATTCAGCTGCTTTTTTGTGAAAGCTCTGAGATCTGTGGAGGAAAATATTTAAGTAATAGAGTGATTTGCTGTGCTTTGGGTGCTAAAACAGCACAGGTGTAGCTCACACAGAGGCAGTGACTTATTGCAGCTCTGAATGTCTCTCAGTTTAAAAGCTCTGGCGTTTAAAGCTTTGTGCAGAATCTCTTTTGGATTTTGGATAACCCAAGGGCAGACAGGCCCTGGGAGCATGGGGAAGGTACAAGTGCATAATCCCATCCCAACAAGGAACCCTTTATTAGCAAGTGTCAGAAATATTTATTTTTCCATGTTAAGAAAAAAGAAAACCAAACTGACTTTTGTACTTCTAACAGAGCAAATTGTTGTGGATTGACAATTTATGGATGCAAAAAGGGCACAGGCTTGCTGACAAACTTCAATTTTTCACTGTTGGTGAAAGGAACACCAAGAAAAAGAGATGTAACATCTGGCACAGCTTAGCACCAGCTTGTGTCTGTGACTGCTGGTCCAGGCCACACTCCTGAAGAAGACCAAGGAGGCATCAGCCATGATTCCAACAGGTGACACTAAATCTTCCCAAAATAATCACTGTCAGCTCGTAAGGGCCTGGTATCAATACAGAATCCCAGAATCCCAGGAGGGATTGTTGGGAGGGACCTTAAAACCCATCCCATTGCACCCCTGCCATGGCAGGGACACCTCCCACTGTCCCAGGCTGCTCCAAGCCTCAGTGTCCAACCTGGCCTTGGGCACTGCCAGGGATCCAGGGGCACCCTGTGCCAGGGCCTCCCCACTCTCACAGGGAAGAATTTCTTCTCAATATTTAATATATTGTATCAACACACTGAAGTTGAACATGGATGGAGAGCAGGGAGCAGCTGCTTTCGTTATTGGAGGCCTCTTTCTGGATATTTACATCTGAGATATAAATCACCCCTAACACATCACTCAGTGTAATAGGTTCCTGTAATTAAATGAAAGCTTTATTGAATAAATCACACACTGTTAATTATACGTGTAAGAGTCTCTGGCAATTCCTGTGACTTTATTGCAGATAAAACAATGACCTTGTCTATTTTCATAGTGCTTGATAATTTAAGAAGATTGAAGAAGTGTTAATTGTGAGTTGGCCAAGAAGTGTTTAAAATGCTTTAATAGTTTTAATAGTATTAACTCAATATTGAGATAAGATTATTCCTTGTACTTTCTGTGTACTCACAGTGCCAGGAATTGCTCCTCTCACCTCTGGAACTCACCTGTGAGAGCAGTGGAGCTTGGGGTGGGGAACAAAAACCAGGAAGATGTTGATTTAGTCTATAATAGCCACAAATCAATTTTTCTTGATGGAGTGGAGAGTCAGGAATTATCTGCATCAAATCAGCAAGGATTTTATGCAAATGAATGCAGAATTAGAATAGCAGAGTGCAACTTGATGACATTGTTCTTGTTTTTTGCATATTAGTCTGTAGTTGCTAAGTTTACAATTTTCCCTTTCCTTTGGTGTCTTTATTTATAATTAAGTTATTTATACATGCACAAAAGTACAAACTCACCCACTGAGGGCACTGAAATGAAATCCCAGTGAGGCTTTATTTTTATTTACTGCTTCCTCCAATAAATGCATGTCTTTCAAATCTCTGCAGAGCTGCATCGATTCCTGAAGTATCATCTCCAGTTTATTGAGTACAAGTGGTGACTGATTGTCCCCTGACACTTCAGCAAGAACTTCAACATACAAGAAACAAGTTTTAAATAGGCTACAACTTTATTAAGATACCACCACATCTGGGAAGTTATTTGGAATGGGTGGGAATTTCTTGATAATTTTTTTTTGTCCCCCCCAGTGGAAAAAACTGCTGATTTGCCCAAATCCAAGCTGTTTGCTAAGCAGAATTTGATTCAACAGATCCAATTAGGAAGAAAAAGAAGCCAGAGCAGTTGCAGGTTGACACTGTTAACAGGAGATTGTGCTTTTCCTTGTGATGGCAATTTTTCAACATTTTAATGAACTTCCACTTGAAAAAAAGGGAAGTTGAAACCAATTAATTTGAGTGACCTGACCAAAAAAAAACCCCAACAAAACAGGAGGAGTGTTGGAGGGTGGCAATGTGAGATCACAGTTTTACACCCTGTCTCTTACAGAACTTCCCTGCAAACTGCTGAAAACCTGTGGGAAAACCAAGCTCAATCCACACTCGGTGGGGAACTTCCTTGTGCACTGTTAATATCCTCCAAACTTAGAGAAAACTTGGGAATTTAAAGGGAAAATCAGCACTAGCAGCCTGGTTTTTATCTTTTTGCTGTCTTTTGCTTTCCTGAGAGCAGCTTGTCTCCATCACCAGAGTCGAGCTTGGGGTCCTGCTTGTCTCTCATCTCTTCTTAGCAAATTCCCCCATCCCCAATCCTGTTTAGCTTTGCTGGGATCTTCCTGAGATTCTCCTTTTTTGCCTCAATCCTATTGAACACCAAATTTTTGTGCTAAACAATACTGATCCATTTCTAATCACGACTTTGCTTGAAATTGGCATTGCTGCAACATCATGATCCTATCAAGTTAGTTTGAAATCACTCTGCTTCAC
This sequence comes from Hypocryptadius cinnamomeus, assembly GCA_013400635.1. Lineage (NCBI taxonomy): Eukaryota > Metazoa > Chordata > Aves > Passeriformes > Zosteropidae > Hypocryptadius > Hypocryptadius cinnamomeus. Next base: position 44,528 of record VYZP01018023.1, on the reverse strand, counting down.
AGAAAACACTTGAATTTAAAGTTTGAAACCATCTTCAATTTAAAATAACATCTTAAAAAATTAATTTGCACCTGTGCTCAATAGGGCACAGGAAGAACAGCAAAGCTTTTCACCAGGGTTTGAAAACTACAGCAAATAACTTCTTCAGTCAGAGAAAAATAATCTAATGGCAGCTTTCTCTGGGAACTCACAGGATTTCTCTGTTCAATGGAGCAGGAAAATACATGTGCTTTGTATGAATATAGAAATGAAGAAATAATTTATCAAGCAAAAATATAGGTATTTCTTCAAGAATTTCCATTCGTGTGGAAATATTCTTTCTTTTTGACACAGTTTTCATGCTCTGCTCTTTGATGGATTGATCTAAGATGGGAGAAGAAGTGCTTTCCTTCCTTTGATGATAAAGAAAAGGGAAGAAAGAAAAACTTAAGCATTAAGATGCCAACATGTGTTTTATCTACTTCAGTTCTGCCTGAGAACTGTTCCGTTTTCCCTTTGCAGAAATTATTGCTTTACTTTCTCTGCCTCTTTCCAGAAGTTTTCCTATTTTTTCCTTAGTTTCCTATTTTTTTGCCTTTGTATTTTACCATTCCCAAGAGAGTAAAGCACCTGATCCCCAAAGCTATCCAGAAATATCCCACCTTGGCAGGTGGATAAGGACAAAACTTCTGCTTTGCTATTGAGACTCTATATGTCAGGATTTTTAATTTAATTAGTGCACTTCACCAGTCCATTTTGAGAGAAATATTGATCAGTTTTCTGTCCCCAATATTATTCTTATTTCTCTGAGACCTTTTAATAGAAAAATGGGGCCTTTCTCTAAATGCAGAGTTTTATTTAGTTGAATCTCTTTCTGCAATTACTTTAGTTAATATAAAGATATCAGCTGGAGACAGAGTGGAGGACCAGGGGTGTTTTTTTCTTGACAGAGTTTCTTTTTGTACATCTCCCAAAGCAAATAAATCCAGCTTGGAATTGAATGAAGGAGGGTTCACATCATGTTTTGTATCGGTTCATTAAGGTGTAAAATCCACCAAATTTAGTTAATTCCTTACAAGGTATGTCAGTTTGAAATTTGTTTATGTGTTCAACCAGAAATGGATCTCTGTTATGGGAGTTGTGGTATCCTGAAACGTGAGGAATTTTTTAAATTGTGAGCAATAATCTCCATGTTTTTTAAGCAAAATCTTCTTTACCCACAGGGGTCTTTTTGACAAAATGCTTTTGGGTGACACCAAAGCATTTTGATAAACACCTGTCAAAGGAGACGTCCCAAATCACTTAAAATATTTAAATTTGTTGTCTAATTTTACAGCTGGACTCTTCAGGCATCTTCAGAAATCAGGTTACCAGCTCTGCTGAATTTCAGCTTGAGAAGCTGAAGTTCTATAAAGCCTACAGGAACTTCAGATTTCCAGTAGGATTAAGAAAATAATAAGATTTCATTAAGTTTTGGATCCATTCCAGACTCCACCCAAAATCCAGTCTGGGTTTTCCCTTTTACTCCATCCCAGACTCTGGCAGAAATCCAGTCCGGGTTTCCCCTTTTGCTGACTCCATTCCAGACTCCGGCAGAAATCCAGTTCCAGTTTTCCCTTTTGCCAGCTGCATTCTGGACTCTGCCTGAAATCCGCTCCGGGTTCCCTTTTGCCACCTCCATTCCAGACTCCAGCTGGAATCCAGTCCAGGTTTCCCCTTTTACTGACTTCATTCCAGACTCTGCTTAAAATCCTCTCCGTGTTTTCCCTTTTGCTGGCTCCATTCCTGACTCCAGCTGGAATCCACTCCGGGTTTCCCTTTGTCGGCTCCATTCCGCACTCCAGCTGGAATCCGCTCTGGGTTCCCCTTTGCTGGCTCCATTCCTGACTCCAGCTGGAATCCACTCCGGGTTCCCCTTTGCCGGCTCCATTCCGCACTCCAGCTGGAATCCGCTCCGGGTTTCCCTTTGCCAGCTCCATTCCTGACTCCAGCTGGAATCCGCTCCAGGTTTCCCTTCTCCCAGCTCCATTCCTGACTCCAGCTGGAACCCGCTCTGGGTTTCTTTTTGCCGTCTCCATTCCGCACTCCATTCCCATTCTTTGTTCCCTACAATGAATTTCAGGCTCACCTGTGGCTCTGCCCTCTGCAGGAAATGCAGGTTCTCCCCAGCTGGACAGAGACTGCAGGGTGGCTCCTGGAGAGCTGCTTTTGTTCAGCCTGACAATTCAAAGTCTTTGCTCCTGCTGTTAAGCTGGACTTAAGCCTTTCTGGGTTCGCTGTTATTTCTGATAAATACATTTATCTTACAGATAAGATAAACCCCTCATTGTCTGCTCAGGGGAAGGGCTGCTCAGCACCTTGATTCTCATTTGTCCCCTTGGAACAGGGGTTTGATTTTTTGCGTATTGTTCTTACTGCATGGTGTGGTTGAGGAAACAGGCTTAGAAGATTATCATATAATGTTTGTTTTTAATTAAATGGTGTAAAATACCACAGCTTGGGGCATCACAACTAAGAACATGAGAAATAGCAAATATTAATGCTGCAGCTGGAAAATGTGAGCTTGCAAAGGCAGGTTCACGTTCTCAGCAGCAGCTCTGTCTTGTTTTCAGTCTCTTCACTCCAAGTGAGCTGGCCGTGGTAGGTGACACCAGCCAGAGGCCTTCTGCTGGCACCACGGCCACAAGGCTGGCAGCACTGGCAAGGAGAGCTGAGGACATGACCCAGGTCCCTGCTGAGGCCACCAGGGAGAGGGAAGTTGTTTGTTGGGGACACTCAGTTCCTAAATTCGGTGCAAACAGGGCTGAGGTGACGAAAGCCCTGCAGGTGGTGGCCCATGGGAACCTGCTGGTCCCTGCTCTGTCGCCTGCCACCCTGCAGGGCTTCCCAGCAGCTCAGCCACTGCTGCTGCTTCCTTCTGCAGCTCTGCAGCCCTGCACACCTGTTTGTGCAGCTCTGCCAGGATGTGGCCCCAAAAATGGCTTTGCTGCCCTGTATTCAGAAAAATTCCTGTTCCTCAAAGCATGACCCCTCACTGCAAGAGTGCCAGGCCCTGGAGAAGGCTCCCCTGGGCAGCGGTGGAGGCACCATCCCTGGAAGAGCTCAAAAACCATTTGGTTTTTGGACGTGGCCCTTTGGGATAGGGTTTAGTGGGTGTGGTGGGATCTCACTGAAGGTTGGTCTTGCTGATCATGGGACTCTCTGATCTTGCAAAAATTCTGCAGTCGTGAACAGCACGGTGACAAATCCCAGCAATGCCTCAAAGGAAGGTCAGCACTGCTCACAAATGACACTGCAGCCTTCAGCTGGGGCCTTGGTCTCCAAAGCAGCAATAATTGGAGGGTGCCAAATTTCAGGATGTGAAGTTCTTTAGCCTCAGTTTGACTCGATGACAGACAGTGGCACTGAACTCCTGAGCTTGCAGCTTGATTGCAGACCATAAATTGTGCCAAATCAAATCCACCACCTGATTCCATGGGCATTGAGAATACAGCAGCAATGGGAAATACGGGAAACTCAGGACTTTTTTTTCTTCTTTTATTTATTTCTTGGGGAAGGGAGAGGACATCGTTGAAATAAAAACATTTCATTTTGTGTAAATTTCTCAGCTTTGCTGGAAGTTTCAAAGCCCAGCTCTCTGATCCATGATTTCATGTGTTGTGCTTAAAAGATAGCATCCTCCAAATGGGATAATTTTCCTGGATAAGGCAGGAAAAATCTATTTTCAATCTCTTGCTGTGAATCAAGCCGAAGAAAGACTCAAAACCATCAAGTGCAGGTGCAGGCTGCACCCAGAGCTGACAGCACCATCAGGTTAGGAGTGTTGCAAGGATAATCACAGGCAGGCAACTTTTGGGTCATTTTTTGTTACCAATATTGATTGGCTGACTCTGCAAAAATGCTGCAAATGTGGCAGGAGAAAGGCTTGCTGATGTTCATGGACTGCAGGGTGCTGGGGTCAGGGAGCACCTCGAGCCAAGGGTGCCCAGTGCACACTTTAATGAAGTGTGACATCGAAATTCAGCGTGACCTTGTGTTGTACAAGAGCAGGAATATCGTGAGCTACATCAATAAAATCTGAATAAGGTCTTTTTTCAGCTGAAAGGAGTCTCTGACACCTGAGCTGCTATAAATATTCATTGGGAAAACAGACCAAATGGTATTGAGGGTTATTTTTGGTAGCACTGGGCGCCGTGTTTGGGTTTATGCCACAAGAAACAAAACAACTGGGGATTTTATTTATGAAAATATAATAATAGAAGGAGTAGTTTAGAGTTTCAAATGGGGGAATAGGAGTCTTTCCACATGCATTTGCTGAAGATATTTAAAGAAGCTGGACAGAGATTGGGGCTCAAAAAGTCCTGAAGTGTTTTACAGTGCAGGTCTTGATGAGATTATTTTACAAGGCCTGATCTCTATTTAAATTCTCCTTTTCCTTTGAAATATCTCAGGGTATTATGTGAAATTGGAGAAGTACTTCATCCCTTCTTAAGAAGAGTTCTCTGATCAGGGGAAAGCAGTTCTTGTTGCTTCAAATTAACATCTGCACAGCCAAAATATGGTAACACAAATTTTGAATATGCTTGTACTTGGCTTTTGTTAGTGTCTTTTCTCTGGGGTGTAAAGATCAGGAGCAAAGTTTATGAACTTCAGGAAACTTCTCCAAGGTGAGCAGAGGGATGGAGCAGCTCTGCTGGGAGGAAAGGCTGGCAGAGCTGGAATTGTTCACCTGGAGAGGAGAAGCTTTGGGGTGACCTCCAGGACCTGAAGGAGCTACAGGAAAGATGGAGAGAGACTGTTCAAAAAAGGATGGAGTGCCAGGGCACAGGGAATGGCCTCAAACTGACAAGAGAGTAGATTCAGGTGAGATATTTGGAATAAATCCTTCCCTGTGAGGGTTCTGAGGCCCTGGCACAGGGTGCCCAGAGCAGCTGTGGCTGCCCCTGGATCCCTGGCAGTGCCCAAGACCAGGCTGGACATTGGGGCTGGGAGCAGCCTGGGACAGGGGAAGGTGTCCCTGCCATGGCAGGGTGGCACTGGATGGGCTTTAAGGTCCCTTCTCACCCTACACGTCTATCAGTTACACATTTAAATATATTTGAGCTACACATTTAAATATATTTGCATATCTGGCTAATTCTGTGTAGCTGATTCTACAATCAGCTGTCCTGCCCAGAGCCCTCTCCTGCAGGAAGGCAGCCCAGCTGCTCCACATCTGGGGACATGCAAGTGGCACATCCCAATCCCAGCAGAGGAGCCACTCCAGCCAAATGGAGGCCAAGCTCTGCTCTCGTGCTTATTAAACACCATTCATCACAGCACACTTCATGGGCCACAGCTGCATGTGGAAATGCTGGTGTTCGTGTAGAAAAGCTATCAAGCTATCTCCTTAAACTACTTTTTCAATGTTATTTTTAGCCTTTAGCTATTGCTCAAACTTAAGATGCAGGCATTGTTGTTTTAGGGCCTTTTTAACATATTCTGGCTGCATTGAAATAAACAATTTAAAAATATCTGCTTATTTTAAATTTGTAACTATGCTTCTTGAGCTCAGTAACAGCCACAATCTGGCTTTGCTTTTAATTTTGCTGCTTTAACACCTTACAGCTGCAGTTTCCATGCAGGCAAATTTGATGGCAGCTTTGTGCATGTGAATATTGTTGGCAGAAGCTCTTTGTTCCACCTTTATTAAAAAAGAAATACCTGTATTTGTAATGCACTTCATGATGTATAAATACATCTGCATAGTGTTTTACAAATACACATATTTATGTAGAAATACATAAATCAATAAATACATAAATTTACAAGTTACCAGAATTTTGCTCTTGTGATTGTATTTTTTGCAGCTCTTCACTCGGGGGCATTTCTGGCCCATCATGTCCTGATTTATTTTTCCACAAGGCCATGCAGTGTTTTTATGTTGCTCAGTTGCCTGGGTTGGTTCTGGGAGGGCACAGAAAGGTTGGAATGAATAGATGTGGGAGGAATTCTGTCATATTCTGTATTCAGGCAACCCACAGTTGGAATTGTGACATCACTGCCCATGTGTTATTAAGTCATTGCAGAAATATGAAAAATCCCAGGTAAAATCAACATGACCTCCAGGTTTTCCCAAGTGTATGACATTTGTTTTAAAGAGAACAGGTTTTCCCTAAGTTTACTGGAATTCCAGGTTGGTATTTTAATACACCCCCAACCCCTGATGTGGTAGAGTGGTAAATCCACAGCACAGGATGATGGGTGCCTTGAGGAGAAGCACTGCTGTCCCTCCTGCGGGTATCTTCACACTGGGGAGATTTTGTTAAGATCTCAGGAGAAATTTCCTCATGTAAAAGCTGTCAGGGATTGGAACAGACCACCCAGGACAGTGGTGGAGTCCCCATCTCTGGAAGTGTTCAAAAACCACGTGGATGTGGCAGCTGAGGACTGGGATTAGGGTTGATGGTTGGACTTGATGAGCTTAGAGGTCTTTTCCACTCTTAATGATTCACTGATTCTGTACAAGGCTAAAGGATTAAGAATTTAAAAGACTCCAATCCTTGATGATGTTCTTATGTGCCTGTAGAATAGGCCCTAATTTACTGATCAGCTACAATGAAGAACAGACTCTCCATAGAGAGAAAAAGAGGGAATTTAGCCCTGAAAAGGGATGGAGAATAGAAGGGAAAATTAGTAAAGACACAGGAGATGCAATCTAAGTTCAAATAAAATACCCCTGCTTGTGTCAGGGCTGCTGCTTCTCTCATTTGACAGGCTGTGCTGATCCCATGGAGTCCTCACCATAAAAAGTTGCCCAGTGATGCTCTAGAAGGTGAGTAAATGTATGTCAGGAGGAAAAATAACACTCCCATGCAAGGATGATTTAAGATTATTTTTCCCCACTTCTGCATGAGATTGGATCTATTGTAACCTTCCTAAACCTTTGTTACCTTTGTAATTTAAACTGACACGTTAAATGCTAATGCAATTGATGGGGGTGAACAAGTGGTCAAGGAACAACCTGATCTGACTGTATAATGCATCAGAGAATTGCAAAAATATGCAGGTCAGATGTAATTTTGACAGAAAATGGCTCGCTGCAAGGGTTTATGTTTCCCTGGATGGTCTTAAAAAGAGTTGGACTATGGTAAGTACCACAGCGCTCGAAAAAAAATACCAAGTTAAACTTGATGGAAAAAATCCAAGTTCTCAATATCCTCAGATTTCATTATCAGTTTTTATTGGAGCTGGGATAATAAGACTATAGAATTAAGAGAAAAGTTATACCCATTTTCTTCAGCTCAGCAGCCCTAATGTGCAGCAAGGAAGTGACACTCATTTCTCACCATAAATACAGCAAAAACTGCCTGGAAAAAGAAGTCTCTGACCATGTGCAGGTCCTTACTGAAAATTCTGTTCTCTCAACAGGCACTGGGGCATGGCAATAACCCTTAAAAGTGGGTAAAAAGGTTTCTCACCAAGTAATCCTGAAGTTGAAGACTTTCCATTTGGCATAACATGGCTGTGGAGTGGGACCAGGATGTGAATCCTGGAGCAGCTGCCCACAGGAGGAACCTCCCTGTTCCAGGGTAAAATGTGTAAATGAAGGGAAACAGCAGAGAAAGTCACAGGCAGTTCAACCCAGAGCTCTTTATTTCCAGTTTAGGGACTTCCTGAAAAATAAGAGACACATTAAATCCCTCTGCTGAGTGCTTGAGATGATCTGAAGCAGAGGGATTTAATGTGTCTCTTTCATGTCCACCAACACTCTGTGGATCCCACCTTTATTTCCTTGTATTAATATATGTGCTCAAAAAGCTACTGGTGTAGAACACAGATTATTTTCCATTTTGGAGGCATGAGAACAAACTGTTCACTCCAGTCTGAAGATTACCAAGGATGTTGGAAATATCAGTTTTTCCCTGGACCATTTCTGAGCAAGAAGAGAGTTAGTGACTTCACAATTTTTCAGCACTGACATTATGCCAGTGGATTTTGGTACCATATTCCTCAAAAGAGTGTCAGGTTTTTTAACTCTGAAAATACAGGAATCCCTCAGACTTCTTCCACTCCCAAGCACTCCAAGGTGCCACCAGCAGGTGCTAAATAGACAAGAACAAAGACATCAAATAAATATATAACCACTCCCTTCAATAATTTGACTTATTTTCAGTATTTTCCTGCTTTGTTTACTACTTCAGTGGGGTTTTTTTCCTCAGAGGAAATTCCAGGGTTGAATATGTCCCCCTGCCCGCTGTATTCTTCATCTATGTAAGTGTTTAGAAAGGAAAATTGAAATGTAAATTGACTCAGTGCTTTTAAAACCTTAAAAAAATAATAATTCAGTGCCTACTCTATGAAATGGAACTCTCCTGGCTGCTCTAACCTGCCGAGCAGGTTAGCATAACATGAAATCAATTATTGTACTCACCATATAAAAGCTGTCAGGTTTAATACTTAACTGCAGTATCTCCCCTGAGTGGTTGATTTCCAGTCATCATCCCTGTGAAGCTCCAGAAATACAGGGACATAAGAAAGATTCCGGGGTAAGAAATTTATTGGGCTGCCCTGAGTTATAAATGGAAATTGGGAAAGAATAATACACCCTGCAAACATGGCCCCCTTTTTAATCAAACACTTCCCAGCCCCATAAAACAAAGCAGAGAGCAAACTGCAGAATAAATACTGAATTTCTAGTCTGGATTGTAATAATTGTGACACCATTTCACTTACTTTTCAGCTTGTTTGGAAGCAGCTTTTGCTGGATTATTCCCATTATTTTCTGTCCTTTTCCTTGAATTTTTTTGGTTGTTTTGGAGTTTGGTTTTTGTGGATTTGTGTTGTTGGTTCGTTTTTTTTTGCTTTTTTGTTTGTTTTTTGTTGGTTGTTTTTTTGTTTTTCTGGTTGTTTTTTGTCTGCTTGGGGTTTTTTGGGTTTGTTTGGTTTTGGTGGGCTTTTTTGTATGTTTATCTTTTGGTTTTGTTTGGGTTTTTCTGGGGTTTATTTTGCTTTATTTTTGGGGGGTTCTTGAAGGTTTTGAGGGGATCTTTTGAGAAAAATGCTCTGACTTTCAAAGCTTCTACTGCTAAATTTTATTCTATACTTACAATACACAATGCAAATAATTATTGATCTCTTTTCTGATCTGGGCTTTATTGTGTGACCTTGCTGTGGCTAAAATCTCAGTCTTAGATGCTCCACATGTAGTGGTGAGCATGGGCAGTGAGTTTGTCATTTCAGAATCCTAAAAATGATGAATTAAGGATTGTGAAGTGCTGGTGTTATGACAAGAGTGGGGTTTGTAACAGAGCTGGGATGAAGGCCCAATGTGGTGGGAAAGGAGTGAAAATTGTGAGTCTGACTCCTTCCTGCTGTGTTGCTGTAGGGAAGGGGAAGGTTTGGACTCCTGGGAAGGCTGAGAATGCAGGAAAGGGAGGGACAGCACACAGGGAATGGCTTCAAAGTGCCAGAGGGCAGGGTTAGGTGGGATATAAAGAAGGAATTCAGAAGGGTGGGGAGGGGCTGGAATTCCCAGAGCAGCTGTGGCTGCCCCTGGATCCCTGGCAGTGTCCAAGGCCAGGTTGGACATTGGGGCTGGGAGCAGCCTGGGACAGTGGAAGGTGTCCCTGCTGCCATGGCAGGGGTGGCACTGGGTGGGATTTAGGGTCTCTCCCAACCCAGACCAGTCTGGGATTCTTTCACTCAGAGCAAAGTCACCTTGGAGCTGTGTCCTTCCCACTGAGCCCCAGCCAAGCCCAAGAACCAGGGTGGGTTTCTGTGAGCTGCTCTTTTGCTCTTGTGTGTTTAAAGTACCCCAAAAGGAAAGCCCAAAGCATCTGTATGGTCTGGTTGGAAGCTCTGTCACCTCACAGCTCTGGGGGATTGCTTCTAGCAGCAGAAACATTGCCTGCCCATGGTCCATAACAGCTTGGAACAAAGAGCTATAAAAGCAGGGAGCAGGAGACAGATTTATCTCGGTGTATTTCGAGAAATGATGATCCTGAATTGATTCCTTCTCTGAAATACAAACTCCATGTTTAGCTCTTCTGAAAAAAGAAAAAAAAAAGGAAAACCATAAAATAAACCAGGATTTATCCTCAAGATCAACTCTCATTCTCTTTCAGAAATTACATTCTAGACAATAAGTGATCATTATGTGCCAACAGAGCTGAGAATCTGATTTTAACTTTCAGGTAACATATTAGGGCCATAACCAAATCTGAGAACTATTATCATAGCCAAATGACTGTAATGCTTCAAGGCTGTAACAGTCATCACCTTTTTATCATTCAGATTACCAGCCAAGCCTGAAACAATGAATTTCTTTAACATTATTCTCCCATAACCTTTAACTGTATGCATTATTTCAAACATCTGAAATAATCCTTTATATGACACAGTAGAATAATACTTTTGCCACTCACTGCACACTGGAATTTGTTAAGCCCAGAGCAGAGCAAAAACTCCAGTCTGTTCTGTCTGCCATGGAAATACATTCATTTCAATTGTGCTGGAATGATGTTTAAGTGATAAATAATTTGAAGGAACACTGATAGGAAGCATAAGGTTCATAAAAGTCCAGAAATGCTGCTGCAGTTTTATCACCATTATAAAAGTGTCCTGCTTGCCTTGTTTTGGGAGGGCTTTACTTGGCCAGCTCTCACATATTTCACGTGGAATGTACAGCATAAATATTCCATGGGTTCATTACAGAGCTGTGTTTGTGATAAACCTTCCCAGAGTCCTTTCAGGAAATGTTTATTCCTGTTCTGTCAAGTGGGTGCTAATGCCCCACACCAGCTCTCTCCACAGGCCATGCTGATAAATAATCCAGTGTATGCTCTGGTGATTCTGTGCATAAACTCCCCTCTACCTGAGTTACTGCAGCTCCAGGCCCTGCATGAATCAGATTTATAAACACAACGCTGTGTTTCTTACCTGTGTTGAGGTGTATTATGATGGCAAAACTGGCATTTATCTGGACTCTTGGTATAAAAATGTTTCCAGCCACACAAGCAATGCATGAAAATACAAAAGCAACTGCTGGAAATATTGCCAGGGAGAAGGGTCTTGAAAAACATCCCAGGGAGCCTCAAGGCTGCTGAGTACAGAACACTTTGGATCAGCCCCTTGGAGAGCCCAACCTCTAAAGTAACAAGTTTGGAGAATTCAATTGTGTCTTCTTCAGTGTTCTCAGGAAAACTGGATGCCTCAGAAAGGTCTCAGCAATACAGAGCAGCAGCTTTAAGTTCAGCTACTTCCAAGAACTTGAAAGTGTAGGCTTAGAAAATCTGAATTTATTGAAATATTTCTAAACTGCTTTAAGGAAAAGGGATTCAGATAGAAAGGATTCAGGCTCCGGATAAAGAACAATTATTCTTGTGCTGAACAAGCAAAAAGGGGTTGGAATTTAGGTCCAATTCTTCTGTGATTTCTTGTGTGACCTTTCACAAGCCACATACGGTCTGCCCAGGGAAACCACAAAGTGATTTCCACTGGCTTCAGTGGAGGGGAGAATCAGCTCCTAATTTCTCTTTGAATCAGTTTCCTCATTAGTGAATTACCGACCTCAGAGCTTAATGCTTCCAATGCTCTTCAGTATCCTTGAAGGGGAAGTGATATTGGAATGTTAACTGTCCTTACTGCCAGCAGCCAGGGAGCAGAAAATCCAGATTAATAGGGGCACTTTGGTGCCATGGCCACCACATGGATCTGTGTTCCTCCACCCCAGAAGAACAAGGCAAGAGCCAAAAAGATTAATTTAAACATTTCAGCTCAAGAGAATGCTGCTTCCTCAGCAGGTATCTGGAATTTCCTGCAGGTTTTCCTGTATTTTAGCACTTCTTTTCATTTGCTGTGATCTCAGCACTCCAACAAAGCACTTCTTTTCATGCAGAGTTGATCAGCAAGTTCACATCACCTGGAATGGAAATTTCTGGAGCTGAATATTCCCCTTGTTCCAGGACTTCAGGGCTGGCAATGTTTACACAGAGCTACAAACCCCGAGCTCAAGGAGAGAGAAAAGTTGTTCATGCTGGCAATGCTCAGTCTCACACAGCAACACCTGGCAGGAAAAGGTGACCATTCCAGGGGAGGAAAAACCAAAGACTGACAGCAAATTTGCTGGTAGGTATTTTAAAACAAAAGGTCAGTCCTGAACATTAAAGAGGGCCAGCAGGAAGTCATTAAATCTGAGTGATAACGTGGGTTTATTTTAATTTGCTCGCCTGGATTTTCATTGACAATGAACGGATTGTGGAAAATAAAATGAACTCCATAAAAATGTGGAGTTGTCTACAGCTTGCAGCAGGACTTAGAAAATAATTGTAATAACCCAGCCAGATTTCCTACCCCTTTATTCTAAATTAGTTTTTATCTGTATTACTTGCATCACCAAAAGAGTAACTTTAATACAGATTAAGTGCCACCTGCTAGACCCCCTGGAGGACTTCAATAATTTTAACTGTGGGTTTTTCAATTTTTCAATTATAAATATTTCAATATTTTCAATATTTCAATTATTTCAATATTTCAATTAAAGCCCTCAAAGCCTCGGCTCAGATGCCACCAAGCCCTGGAGTCACTGGCTGCCACATGGCCACGTAGCTGAGCCTGAGCCAGAGTAGGAATCCCCCAGCTGTGATTCCTGAAGGATCCAACCCATGGACTTCATGGGAGAGTGGGATTCCTTCCTTGGGATCCATGGAGTGTCCTCCATGGATCAGGTCAACATCAGCTTCTTGGGGATCTTTCAAAGTTACTCAACTTCCATAAATTCAACTGCTACAAAGTCTTCATAAACTCGATGAAGTAGGGGCAAAAAAAAGATTTTATGCTTTCCCAAGGGGGCTGCTTGAACCTGCAGTCCCTGTGAGAAGCAGAAAAGTTGAGGTTGAAAAGACCTTGAAGAGCCTCGAGTCCAAGCCAAGGGATTGTGCCTTTTCGGTAAATTAAAAAAGAAACATCCATCTCTGCTGCAGAGGATCACCTGGCACGCCTGCTGATTTATTTAACTAATTTTTCATCTCATAATTCTTCCAATCTGTGTTCAAACGATCTCATCCTGCATTTCTTTGCTGAAGGTTACCAAGCTGGCAGAGCCATGTCCTTCTGATGACAGATCTCTCTGATGCTCTGTTTACCTGCCCTTTACCTGCTCCAAGGCTAACTGAGGTGGTTTTTTTATTCTCATCCACCAGGAATTCAGGAATACCCTTCCTGCTATCCCCCACCCAAGCAGGAGGATTTGTGCATGCTAATAAATCCTTCTCCTTACCTGATTTTAATTCCTGAGCTGGTGGGGTTGTCAGAACAGCTCTAACTGAGTAATTGAATAATTGGTCATGGGAATCACCTCAGACTGGTACCAGTGGTCACCAGCACCTGCTCAGCTTCACTCTTTGTTGTCCCAACACTGGTGCTGGATTCATTCCCGGCCCCAGGGGCCAGCAGGCACCAAAGGAGGGCAGAAACGCTCTCAAGTTATTTGAAAAGCCATCAATTTTCCAAAGAGTGCTGTGCTGAATTAGAGCTTGTCCAAACTCCTCACCCTGGTCATATTTCTTGCCCATCATGCTGGATGTGTCAGCTGTTGTTTCACCACCTGTTAATCCGTCTGTGCTCGGGCTGTACATGTGATTTATGAGGGTTCCTGTAACTTACTTGTTGCCTGCATGTGACCAATGCAGCTATTTTTTCATCATTCTTGTTTTTTTCATGCTACATCCACTTATTAGTCACAAATTTAAGACAGGGAAATATGGAAATTCTTCTTTCCACAACATTCACTGAAGTTTTTCTACCTTTTTTAT
>VYZP01018023.1:270-30719 GCA_013400635.1 Hypocryptadius cinnamomeus | reverse complement strand
CTACCTTTTTTATCATGAGCTATTGAAGTTGTATTGACACAACAGCTTGAGTAGATATTTTAATTTACAATTTTCACCGCCCTCCTTCACTGCTATCCAAAGTGAATTTTAACCATGAGCGATACAGAAATGAACCTGATGATTTGTAATCATCAGCAGCTCAGGTTATAAGGAATCTCCTGCTGGGGTTACACATCAACGCAGACAGGAGCAAAATTGCTTTGCTCATAACCTGTGATAGTTTTAATAATTTTATTTCTATTTCTTTCCGAATTCTGGGAAACATTAGCCAGATAATGATGCCTTTTGATTACCAAGCTTGTTCCCTCTTTCAGAAAACAGCTTTGGACTGCAAGAATCACCTCAAATGGGGTTTCTTTTGTGGGCTGGTTTTGGTTGGTTTTTTTTTTTTCCCCTATGTTATCTTTGTGCCTGAGTATTCCTGTTTTTCAGTCCTACTGCTCTGCTCCAATATGCTCCCAATATTTTTGCTTTTACTGGCTCATTGACCCTATGCAATAAGGATGCTTGTCATGCCATAAGGTAAGTATTTTCCCTAGAAATTGTTGTAAAACTTTGTATCAAACTGGACATTTCTATTGATTTTTGAATTGATATTTGCAGGTCTCTTTCTGCTTTCTTTTTAACGATTGACTTTTAAACCCCCACATTTCTTGATAGAAATATTGCTGTAAATTGCAGTGATCTTGACCTGCTCTTTTTCTCCTCTTATCCCTCAGAGCTTTGCTATTCTAATAGCTTTTCTTATGCTCCTTGCAATTAGTTCACAGAAAATTAGAAGAGATAATGGTTAATGAACAACTGCCACTCACTGTCAGTGAAGTGCTGCAAAGGAAAAGGCACTTTCAGAAGTCAGAGAAATGAGAAAATATTACAGAGGCAAACAGCATCCAGAGTTGGGGGGGGGAAAACTGTGACGAAACTGAAATTTTCCTTGATCAAGACCCTTTTGAGAATATTCATCTTACATCAAGCCCTGAAGAACTTTCCTAACCCTCCAGACATGCAGTGAAATGACCCCATGGCAGTTCAGGCCTGTGATATTTTAAAAAATCTTTCCAGGCTTGTCTTGGACCCCTTCAAAGATACACCAAAAAATATTTATGATTATTAAACCTGTGTAATAAAAATATTTACACCCTTCTCACGCATTGCCTGCATTGAAGTTGTGGTGAGAGTGCTGGGAACGCCAATTTATTCTGATTTTTACCTGCAGAGAAATCCACAGTGTCCACCTCATTAGGATAATGATTTTCCTTGTAGGATTTTTGCCTTCATTTCTCCAGGTTAATAACAAAAATCCCAGAGTGGTTTGAGTTGAAAGGGACCTTAAAGCTCATTTAGTCATGGGCCTAAATCTCTACAGTATCCAGTGAAATGGGAGAATCTTTTATTCTGCTTTTTTTCTGGATCTAAGCTCAATCACATCAAATTTAAAGTGATGACCTTCAGAATAAGATCCCATCCAGGATAAACCACTCCAGCAGGATATTCCCATTCCTGATTTCCCTAAGCAATCTTAGTCACAAACATCCCCAGATGTGCTTCAGAATGTTGTTTGTCTTCATCCAGGAGGAAGATCAATTCTGTTGTGGAAACAGTGCATAGCATGGGATCACTCTAATCAATTTGAGCAGGCCTTGGTAAAACTATCTGGTAGTCTGCAATCCAGCAGCATCAAAGCTAATTAATACTTTAGTCAGTTTAATGAATGTATTAGTGGTTAATATTTGTGTATAAGCTCCTCATAACTCAATAATCCTATCCCATTTGCATTATTAATAGGACAGGTATGAGCTGATTGATCATAAAACCCATTAACTCAGATTTGTGCTGCCTTCAGTTGCCTCCAAGGAAGAGCAGGAATCACTGAGGATTGCAGGGAGCAGACTCTTTAAAGGCCTTTTCAGATTCCAGGTGAGTGGGACTGAAGAACTGCAAAGGAAAGTCGCATTTTAAACCAACATGAACTGATCTAGGAGGTGATGGATGTCTGAACCCAAGGGCTGAGTGCCCTGATTTTTGAGATACCCAAATTCTTTCAGGTCAAAGCCCCTCTACAAGGCAAGAGAAACAGCCAGGAAGGAAGGAGAGAAAGAGGGAGAGGTACAATCCACTCCACAAAACAATTTCCCTTCATTTCCCTTCCTCTGTTTGCCCCACTCCTCACATAAAAACCATGAAGTGGGAGCTCATTTATTGAAATGAAGCTGGAGGTTGGCTCAGGTGGGAGACGAGTAAATAAACCAAGTGCTTCTAACTCCTGCTAGAGAAGAACAATATTTTGCAATTTCCCTCCTACAGGCTTTGTGTTCTACAAAGAGAAATAAAAACATGCTTCATCCTCTTCAGCAGCCTTGAAAGCTTTTGCTTATTCACAGCCCCTGACAACAGAGGCCAGATAATCCTCTGGAAGGGGAGAGCACCGTTCCAACGCTGCGGAGAGAGCGTGCAGGCAGATGAATTCCATTGGAACAACAATAAAAAAAAGAGATGAGGAAAAAGCAGCTCATTCCTTTGGAGACTCATCTTTTTAATGCACCATTTCCACAGGATCTTCTAATTGCTTCTTGTGGGATTGGAGTGTTTTCTCTTGCAGCCTCTCTTTGGAAATTTGTTACATTTCCTGCTATGATGTTCTCCTGCTTTTTTATTTTCAGGTTTGAAGCGCTGTTTTCTTATCTCTCTTTTTTTTTTTTTCCCCTTCCCTGAGATATTTTCCCCATCTCTCCCATTTCCATGTTCACGTTGTTATTATCAGTGAAATTTAAGCTTCTGTGGTGCTGTGAAGCTGAATCCTCTTTTATTGCCACGCTTTCTTATGTGGTGGGACAGCAGCGAGAGCTGCTGGTTAATCACTTCTGAAGTCCTACATGTGGCAGGGAGATGTGCTATGAATTATCCAGTGAGCTGTACCTGCATGATTAATGAGAATCCATTCTCCACTCTGCACTCCAGTGCTCCTCCAGTTGCAATTTCTTTGTTAGAACTGTGTACAAAGGGAATGAGAGAGGAGAGGAGACAGGAAAACCTCAAGGAAAGGAGTTTGTGGCTGAAAAAAGGGGATGAGAGCAAGCAGCAATGCCGCTGCTCCCAGGGCTGGCCAGATGTTTGCTCATCTGTTCAGGCACAGCTCTTTATTGTCAGCTGCCACACGACAAGTGGCAAAGTTAAAGCTTAATAAGTAATTAAGACAGTCTGCCATGAAAATGAGAAAAACGAGGGAAGCAATGTATTTTGCCTCTCCTCGTCTGATTTAACTGGTTAAAAACGTTCCTCTATTTTGCACAGAGCTGAGCAAATCACTCATTATAAATAATGTATTAACCTAATTTCTTCACTTTTACTCTGTGAAGTGTTCCTCACTAGATTTTTAACTACTCCTTCTTGAAAAGTACAGGTACCTGGAAGCAAATCAGCAGATATTTTATCTGCTCATGATAACTCCATCCAAACAGGTTGTGCTGTAAATTGAGAAAGTCTAATACTACCTCTCCAGGTACTATTTAAGAAATATTTAAGAAATAGCTTCAGAGAAAATATTTATAGCTGAAATCAGTGTGTTGGGAACATTTTGTGCACCTGGAGCTCACTGATGTGCTTGAGGAGAGTCATTGTGAAGGACTCAGGGCCAACTAAAAATTAAACATTTCTTAATATGCCAGTAAAATGGCTGCAATTACCAGATCTGCTTAAATTAGCAGATTCATAGCTTTGTGAGACAGACAGTTTCACCTCAGGTGTACAAAATATCCAGATATTGCACTGCTCCAACACCGACTGTCCACCTTCAGCTAAACATGTCTCCAGATTACAGCAAATCTTTCATTTCTCTTGATGCAGTTCCATTTTTTCTTTCGAAGGTCTCTGTGCAGAAGGCTCAAATAGCAGGGAAAACCCCTCCTGAGGTAATGCAGGAAGACAAAAAATGCAAAGTGTGTCCAGATCTCTGTTTTAGAGAAGAAACTGCATTTCTGGCAAGCAGCAGAGATCAAATCAGGCAGCAAGAGCCTGGCTGCCCCCAGTCTATGAAGGGCAATGAGAGTCAAGGGAGGATCAATAAATTTTGGGTAAGGCCTTAAAAGAGACTTTTAAATGTGCATAATTATCCAGTCTTGGAAGTGTCACAACAGCTCAGAGCAAAGCTCTCCTGTGGGTGTGAAAGGTGTGCAGATTGTACCCCCGGAAACCCAGGCTGGCCACCACCAAAACCATGAGAATCACAACCAAAACACTGAATTTATCCTATCAGCCACTGACACTTCAGAACTGGGAGGGGATAAATCTAAAATTTAATGTTCACAAACAGCTGGCCTGGCCTTTGGGGTGGGAAATGTTCTTCAGTGACTTGTCCTGCTGAAACCACACATCAGAAATCACATCCCACTGCAGCTGAACAAGCTAACATTGAATTGGAGTTTTAGGACAATATTATCCTGTAATAAGTTTTAGGATAATATTATCCTGTTAGTAAGTTTTAGGACAATATTATCCTGTAAATAAGGACAGGCTGCCACCCAGCAGGGCTTGGTTTACCTTACCTTCCTTACAGACTGTAGGGATGTGATCCAAGCAAGCTTTTTCCATAGGTTCCTCCCTAAACCAGAAGTTTCCCTAACAATACTTTGTGAAAGTTTGGGGTGCAGAAGTTTGGGATGTGTTGAGTTTGGGCCCCATCTCCAGTCCATTGGAACCAGGATTCTGCTTTTAGCATCTGGAAGGTGTCACCAAAAGGAACTTTGTCTTGCAGTTAATGATGACCCTGTTGGTTTAAGAAGTGTGACTAAAACTCCATTGATTCCATGCAAAAATCAGATTTACAAAATGATCTCGTGGTCTCTTTATTATCCTCTTGGTGTTAGTTCATAACTCTCAGAATTCAGAGTAAAGCAAGATGCAGGGGTGGTTTACAAATGTTTGTAGTTCTGGCTTCAGCCACTCCAAAAACACCAACACAAAAAGCAGATCTTGTTCACCCATTGCAAAATTAGCTTTTACTTTGTAATTAATAATCCACAAACATATTTATTCTCTGTCTACTTAGCAATCCTCAAACCAGCAATTTTTTTCTGGTTTAATGACTGAAGGAACTAAACTATATGAATAGATTTCCTTCTTTTTGCTCTCTTGTGACATTGGACTGGCATTTGAGAATTAACATTAGAAGTCTCTGGTGCTTGTAGAGCTGAACCCAAGGAACTGCAGGAAAGTGAAAGATAGAAAATCTATTTTCAGGATGGGATTGTGCATATCCTCTGCCATAATGTACATAACATAACAGTGCCTCTGCTCGCACTGTCTGCTACAGGATACACTCAAACTCTCAGTCTATTTATTAAAGATCAATTTTTGTGATATCATTGATCCCCTGCACACTGGGATTGTCATCCTCACTCAGGAGCAGCTGAAATTCAATCCTTTCTTCTCCATCCCTCTGTGGATTAAACCCTGGGACACACTCTCTGGGAAGATAATGTGCCTCTGGTATTAGACAAAAAAAATGACAGTAATGAAGGAATATGTTGTTAAAAATGGTGAAGAATAACAGCCTGATAATTTCCTTCTCTGTGCCCAGGAAGATACCAGGATAAACAGTCAGCCAATCTATTTAAGCACTCAGAAGATAAAGGATGATAAGAAAAGAACCAGCATGGATGTTCTGAGAGCAAATCATATCAAGCTACCTCCTGCAGATAAGGTGGGTGGGGAAGCAGGGAAGATGTGTGCAGGAGCTGGTGCTGGTGGGTTAGTAACACAGAGAAACAGAGAGAAAATCAGGATAAATGAGCAGGAACAGCACATTTTCAATGTGGGACAATTCTTCAAGGCTACTTAGCTCTACAGCTGGAATATCTGCCTTGTCTTGGACTGAAGGGAATTCTGGGGGGAATGTGGCCAAAACTGCAGAAAAAATGGAGAATGAGGAAAGCCTGGCAGGATGGAGCTGGGTTAATCTAAGGGGAGATGGTGAGGGAGGGAAAATATCTTCACATGTGGGAAGCTCTTTCAGAACCTCCACGGTATCAGCTCCAGCTCTGTCCTCTGTGGGAGGAAGGCTGGGAAGTGTCCTGCCATCAGGAGAGAACAGGAGAATTTCTGTGATGAAATTGCAAGGGAAATTCAGGTTAAACACCAGGGAAATGTCCAGCCTAAAGGCCAGATGGGTACTGGAGTAAATAGTGTAGGACCTGTGGAAGGACAGGTTAGGCAAACACATGCCAGACACAAATGAAGTCTGGTTTATGTTATCTTGAGATAAATATAATGTGGGTGACTTCATTAAAAAATCTTTTTCCATTATCCCTGCTTTCCACATTTCCATTTTCACTTTTTCCCTGACATCCAGCTTAAGCTTGGAGTAATTAAAATATTTGAAGCCAAATAATAAATCTAAAATTTTTGGTGCTTTGTATTTTATTAGGGGAACTCAAGAGACACCGTGTTTATTGTTAGTTGGAAGGATCCCCTCAAACCCAATCTCAATTAAAGATATTGATCTTAATTTTCTTACTTTTAGAGCAATGAAGGCTCGGGTATGATCTTGCACTGTTAATTCCATGGACTTAACTCATTCTGCAGAGGCAGAGCCAAAGGTTTCTTTAAATTAAATGCCCAGTAGCCAACAAATATTTGTTTCTGTTGTTTATAAAGTCCTGTTCTCATGAGATCAGAGGCAACTTTTATATTTTCCTTTGTTGAATTAATTTTATGAGCTCTTCAGGCTTGGTGTTGTTTCCTTGCTTATTATGTGTTTTGCTTTTCAAGATTGTTTTCATCCAATTGTCCTTCTCTAGATTTACAGTGAAAACAACTGAGGACACTTTGTACATAACCCTTTCATCCAAAGTGATTGAAAAGTTCAGCTGAATGTGCTCAGTGCATTTTTTTTTTCACTTGTCATCCTTCACAGCTTCCCTTCTTTACATTCCACCTCCAAATATTGTTTTGTTTAAGGAGGGAAAAAAACCCATCCTGGTGACAATTTGCATAATATGTTAATGCTGATATGCATCCAGACATCTGGATGGCATTTTAATATCTCATTCTCATTCAGACAAGTAGGAACTACACAGATGGGAGAGACAATTTTAAGAGCATTGTTGTAAACAAATAAGGCAGCCAGGAAATCAAACACGCTCCACGATGGGCTTTGTGGGTGAGGATGTGCTCATGACATGTTGTGACTGCAGGAGAGAGCTGCCTGCTCCACTCCCAGCTGCAGCAGGAGGTAAATGCAGGACTGGAAATGGAGATTTGGGATCATTTCACACGAAATTCCCTTCCCAACCCAACCAAACTGGCACCTCAGATTATCCTCTGTGCTCATCAGGTGGAATTACGTGGGGCTCTGCTGTGGGGTTTGATTTATCTTATTTTCAATCAGCAACAGGAATAGCAACAATCCTGATTGCTTCAGGAAGGAGACCTGTTAAATGGTGTTCTCCTGCTCTACATAATCAGGTACCTCCTGGGAGTGATTTGCTCCTGCTGTTAAAATTCATCTCCACGGAGGCCTGGGTAATTCCCTGCAGTCCCCCTTTAATCTGCTGCTTGTTTGCATCTCCTTACAGGAGTGCAATGGCTCTGAACTCCAGCATCCACAGCCAGGGCTGGTATTTTGGGTGTCTGCTCCAGCTGTTTGTGCAAGAGCCATGAACAGTCTTTGCTGCAGGTGGAGCTGGCAGCTCAGCAGATGCTGCACGTTGGTGCCTCTCTCTGGATTGCACTAAAAGCCACAAAATCAGAGTATTCCCAAGAATATGAGCCCCCACAGGGATCATCCCTGGCCATGCACAGTCCAGTCCCTATCTTTTCCAAATAACACCATAAACTGATTATTTTCCCCTTCACCTCTCGGCAGCTATGCCTACAGATCCCACACAACTAAATTCCCAGGATTTTTCAGGAGTTCAGCTGTGTTCAGTGAAATGTGTGATAAAAGAGTTCAGGACTCTTCTTTCATCTCCTGGAACACAGGTAAAGAAGTTGGAATTTAAGTTCTAGTCCTTCACTATGGAATTGAACAGTGCCCTGAGCAGCGTGGTCTAGTGGAAAGTGTCCCTGCTCACGGCTTTAAAGGTCCCTTCCAACTCAATTCTATCATTTTAATTACAAATGAATGAAAATATGAGAAAATCTATTAATTTTACATTGCCAAAATAGGTATCTAAGCCTTTACTGGAATATTTCAGGTAGTGAAACATCAATGAGCTATTTAGGAAACCAGCTGAAAATCTCTGCCTGGTTCAGTCTGGGTAACTGAAGACCAGGGCACTCTCTTCAATAAAAGAAAATGTGATTAGAAGCTGAAAGACATGGGTGGTAATGACCTGAGAAAGCAGTTTAGCAAGGGAACTTGTAAAAACAGCAATTCCTAAAATAATTCTGCTTTTCCTCTCACCTCAAAGCTGCAGATTTGCATGTGGCAAATGCTAAGGAGGGGTGGAAGACAACTCACAGCAACGAGAGCCAGAGGTAAAGGAAACACAGAGAAAGGCCTTAATTTGTGCTCAAACCCAGGAATAAATACAAGACTGCAGCACAAAATAAAACTGGACAGGAGCCTTTCAGAGTGAATGGTGAATAAACCAATTTTCCTTCACGATTCCAACCTGTTCCCTGTGCTGTAGCAATGATTCCAGGGGACCATTCCCATCAACCTGTGGATGATTTCCACCACTGGATCTTCCTTTTTCTGTAAGAGAAGTTTCTCTCATGCTCTGTCTCTCTCACTTCTCCTTTTTTCTGAGCCCAAATTTGGGTGCTGTGTCCAAGCTGTGAGCCAGGTAGCAGCAGATTGAAGCTGTCACCAGGATTGGAATCAGGAGCAGAACTGGAAGTTGGAATCTGGGCCAGGAAGTCTTCTAATGCAGCTCTGAAAACTTTATGTGCTGTATCTTAAGTTTCCCTTAAAATAAAATAAAAAAGTCAATAAAACTTTAATCCTAAGCATGCTAACATGGACAAATTTAGTTAATGTCTGGTGGAAAAAGGAGGATAAAAATAGTCATTTAATTTTTAGTCTGCAAATTGTGAGATTGCAAACAGCGTTTGCTCCTACAAGAGGATTCTGTACTTTGTTCACACAGCTGGATTTTTGTATGGCTGGGACAAGCTTAAAAAAATCATGATCTAATTGTTCCTCCTTCAGGCCCGGTGATGATGGAACTATTGTGGCAACCTGAATGTCTGGGGGAAAAAAAAAATTAATAACAAATAATTATCTGATCACAGAGTGCTGGAAAGCAGGAAAATGATTAAATTATAATGGGAATAGTCAGAAAACAGGAGACAGAGGCTTTAAAAGCAGAGATTTGTTTGTTTAAGGCAGCTGGGGCAGATGTGTTCTCTCACCAGGGTTAGCAGGTCGTGCTCATTCCCTGATCATTCCATTCCTTGAAATTTCCCCCCTCCCTGAATTAAGGAAGCAGCTTAGAGAACCCAAAGTTACTTTTGAAGTCAGTAATTTTCCCAAATATCAATCTTCCTGCACCTCAGCATCCCCCAAAAGCTGGCATTTTTATAGGATTGCAGGAGCTTTTGGTGAAAAGGTTTCCATAAAATATGTATGAATTCACTGTATACACACAGCAAAAGGAGAACAGATACATCACAGCAGATCATATTTTTGTGTCATCTTTGGTGAGAAAATATAGATCAATTGATTCTAAACTGTTTTCTGGGACTGGAACAGCACAAAAAGCACTGGGTAACTGATGCTGACCACAGGAAGAGTTATTGTATAGTGAGTTTTCTCCATTTGGATCTGTAACATGCAATTCCACCTTGAATGAAATCAAATTTGTCGTCTCCTATTCTTTTATCAACAAGTGAAAACCAGAAAAGCAGTTCCAGCTCAATCCTTTAAACCACAGCCACATTAAAACCCTTCAGCTGAAAATTTACAACTTCTATGTGAAGAATGTGATGTCTTGTTCCTCGAGCCCGTTTCCACAGCCAATGTCTTTTCAAAACCATTGAAATTTCTCCAAAACAATGAAGCTGCTCGTTCAGGCTGCATGATTGCATTTGAGGATTTGGAAGCAAGTGAACACAGAGCATTAAAGCAGCCAGCATTGATCTGCATTAGGAGCATAATCCCCACTGCTGGAAGAGCAGAGGAGCAATCTCAGTGCCTGGAGATGACTTAAAGCTGTTCTTAGTTTGTGCAGCCCTGCTTTGGTGGCAGAAGATCAGTTGGTAAATTGAGGGATCATGAGGGCTAATCTTTTAAAGGATTTTTTAAAGATATTCTCAGGAACTTGGGTACCTTGATTTCTGTAAAGAAGCTGTCAGTGCAGGTATGTTCCACAGCAGTATCAGGTGCACACAGAAAACTTCCCAGCACTGATTACAAAACGTACATTGTTTAAAAGAGGTTTAATTAAAAGGAAAGGGGCTCCTTTCAAGTTGTTCCAGGCTTCAGCTGCTTACCTTAATCAATTTAAAAAAAGAAAAAAGGTGGGATTGTCTCCTCCAACAGATCTTTTGGAATTGCTCCAATACTCTGTGTAATTTTAGACTTAGGACAGCTCTTCATTCTAACCAAGATAATAAAATTTCACAGAAGAAAAAGCATCCCATCGTGTGCAGAGCTGGATGAAGGCAAAAAAAGCATCAAAATGCTTCATTTCTCTCCCTGCCTTTAGCAAAGCTCCCCCTGCTTTCAGAAATTCTGGGGTGTAAAACCAGGAAAGGCTTTGCAGCAAAGGACCAAGGGGAAAATGGAAGTGAGAGGGAAGAGATGGACTTTCCTCAGGGATTTAATTGTGCTGTTGACTCTGTCTCTCTCCAGAATCCCATTTCCAGCCTTCTCATGGTGCTGAACCTCCTTGGGGCTCTCGCAAAATTGTTTAGTTTGTTTTTTTCCAAAGCCAGAGATTACAACACTTCCCCACCAATCTGCTTTCCATGTGTTCTTGGATTTCAGTGTGGAAAATCCTTGCTTTTTACAGAGAACTTGACCAGAATAGAGAGACACAGGCAATGCCCTGGAGCTCCAGGGAAAGGGGATCTGATTCTGCTAATCCTCAATAATTTCCTTATTTTGTTTTGTGGACCATGTGGCACAAGCCCTGCTGCTCTTTTCTCCTCTGTCATCTTGTGTTATTAAAATTCCCTTCCATCCTCCATCTCCATGCAAAATAGGTTGTGTCCTAAAATGGTATCAAGTCAGCAAACTCATCCTGAAAGAACAGGGAACACTCCTCAGCAATTTGCATCCAAACTGTGGATAAAAATTGGGGATTCATCCTCTGTCCCTCCAGCTGGCAGGAGAGAGGCAAGGCTTTGTTTTTATCTGTGTCTTATGTACAGTATTCATAATTGAAATGGTAATTTTTAATGTTCTTGCCTGGTTTTTGTTCAGTGAGATCCATTTCACCCTCCTGCTTTGGGAGGGGGATATCTTAATCATATTTATAGCATTTATAAAAGTCATTCAAACCTTGTATTTTATGAGATCTGAGGCATGTAGAGAATTTCTACTGAGAATCATCTTTTCTTCCCGCTACCCTAACAGGAGAAAGGACTGCATTAAATTATCTGAAATTTAAATGCATTAGCTGTTAGCCAGGGCAAATTTTCATATAAATTAATATTGTTATTGTATTTTAATAAAGCCACGGCATTTATGGAATTATGCAGACATCAATTACTTGGAGGTATCTTGGAACAATTATTGACTTCATGCATCAGCTATTCCCTCCCTTCCAAACCAGTTGCACTCTTCAGGAACACCATCCATCAACAAGCCATAAACCACATTTTCAAAGCCTTCCAGCCCATCACTGTTAGAAAAAGCCCCCTGAGCCCACAACATCCTAATGTGTGGCTGTGTAATTAAAATTTTGACATATGCAAGGAGTTGTAAGATAGATAAAAGAGCCTGGGTTGTAAATAGAAGTTGAAAGGCTCCCAGCAGATGGTTGGTTTGTGGCAGAGCCAAGAGATGACAAACAGATGGTTTAGGTGTGAAGGACAGGCTGGGAGAGCTGGGCATGCAATGGGAGACAACTCTGTGGAGTTCTGCTTGGAGAGGAGGTTAAACATTTTACATGTTTCTATTTGCACTCACAGCAATGTGTCAGTGGAAAAAGGCCAACAGTACAGCCTAAGAATAATAAAAATAATAATCAGTATCGAGGCATCCCAGACAGGCTTCAGGGAGGCAAAATCTGTTGGAGCTGCAGCTCTCACTCGAGTGAGAACACAGCCACTGCCACCCCAAGTCCTGTGTGTGGGCTCAGTTGTCTTGATTCAAACAGAAATATTCAAAATTGTGGCAAAATCAGAAATTGCCAATATGTACAGGTGCCTGAAAAGCAGATTTAGTCATGTTGTAAATGAACTGGAGCTTGCAGGCTCCTTGCTTGTCTCTAAGTGATCTGTTAAGTGTGTGATGAGTGAGATCAGCTCAAATTTAGGTGATTCTGCACCAAAATCATGACCAAAAGGAATCTCCTCTGGGCAGAAAGATCAAATCAAATATTACTTACTTTTGTTGAACAATGGCAAGTCTGAAATCACAATCAAATTAAAATTACAACGCTGTTAATCCTATTCTTGAGTTCAGTTCCCTGGTGCATTTTGACTCTCTCCTATTTGTCAGACAAGCTCTGCACCAGCAGCTACAAAATAGAAGAATTTCTCCACAATAATGGGAAAAGGTCCTTTTTAGTAACCAAAATCAAATTTCCTAAGAACAACAGAGGTGCAGGGATTTTGAGAGCACTTTTTGACCAGATTCTGTGGGAAAATTTGATCCATGTAGGAAAAGGGAGACATTTATAAAAAACAATAAATCAATATTTATTCTTTCCTCTTACTACAAAAAGCTATTTACATCTGAACCAGCATTTCTGTTTATGAAGAGTGAATTTCTGCAAAGCTACTGTTACATGAGAAGCATTTTTTAAGCCTAATTAAGTTTTAACTTGCAAAAACTCGGGACAATTGTGAGTTTTGTGTAGGTTTTTGCTCAATATTAATAAGAAATTGTAGTTTTACTAGGAGGGAGACACTGAAGTGCTGATAAAACTGGTGCCTTCTAGAAAGGCTTGGGAGTTTTTTCTAACAGCTATTTGAAAGATTGGCACAATCTGTTGCTCCAAGAATCAAACCAAAGTGTCCTGCAGTAAATATTCCTGAAAGCATCACCTGCTTGTCTTTGAGGAGTTCCCACAAACTGGTGGAAGACAATTCATAAAGATAATTTGTGTTTTTCCTGCCTTACCAAGCCCAGGAGTTGTTCCAAGCCTGACCTGGGAAGGAGGTGACTTGAGAAGTGCAGGTTTAGATTTTATCTCAACATTATTCAGACCATAGAAGTTGTTACAAATACATCCCAAATTAATAAATGGAAATGTATTGAGCAGTCATACTACAGAGAATAAGACACTGAACACACTACAGACAATAAGACATTGGCCACAAACTGGTGAAACATAATTCATTAAAATAATTCCTGTTTTTCTTAGGAAAGTTGCTCCAAGCCTGACCTGGGGAGGAGGAGCCTTGGGAAGTGCAGCTTTGGATTTTATTTCTGCTTTAACTCCATCTGCATTCATTCTGCTGGCTGAATAATCTGCTCAGCCCCTGCCAAGCTCCCTCTCCTTGCTCTTTTGGGGCTGGCTGTGCCTGGTGGATCCTGGCTCAGCATTTCCCAGGCTGTCCCAGCTGTCACCACTCCTCAGGGTGACAATCCCTGCTCCTGCCAGCTTCTCCTGATGCTCCCACTCCAAGCCCTGCCCTCCATCCCTCTGGCACTGCAATCATGCAGCATCACCCCCATCACTGATCCACACTTTTTTCTCAGCATGTTGGCAAATTTATCTTATTTTTCTGCCTGGAGACAAGCTGGGTATTGGGGCTATAAATTATTTTCAGGATTAACTTATTTGACCTATTTTTTTTTTTTTTGGGCTAAATTTTTTATTTTGGCTAAGTTTTATTCTGACTGTCACTTGTCATGTTTTCTTTTTTTATCTCACTCCTGTATCCCTTGTTGTTCTCCTTGATTTTTTCTCTCTGCCAGGTCTCAGTGTCCAAAGGAGGTGATTTTTAGTAGCACTGTGCTCTGACAGCTGAGGCTGTGTCACAAAAATATTACAAACTACATCCTTCACAAGTTTCCAGTAGCCATAAACATGTGCTCAAAAAGTCAGTGTAGGATTTTGTTGAGGATATTATTTCTATAAATCTGGGTGATATCTATAGAAATACTTATTAATAATGTGCAAATAAAATATATTGATATATTCTCAAGGCCTAATAGAAACCACAGAAGCACAAATGTCTGACAGAAATAACAGAAGCACATAATAAATGTGAGTACAGACTGGTCTTATTTTTGTGTGAGGATTGTTCTCATGTAAAAATGATATTTGAATATCAAACAGCCAGAGCTATTTGGGGATATCTATTTTTGCAATGTATTTAAAGTACTAAAATTATATTTAGATATCATATGTATTTATTATAATTATATATTTAGATAAAAATATAAAAAATAAAAAGCTCACCTCTGTCCCTGTCTCTAAACTTCCAAAAATACTTTAAAATAATCCCTACAACACTAAGCTTCCAAAATACCTTAAAACACTCCCTACCAAAATCCCTGCTCTCTGGGTGAAGCATGGAGATGCTGAAGGGATTTCTCAAGGCAGATCTGATCTTTTCTCCCTGCTTCCATCAGGACTGTGGCAGAGTCAGGGTTAATTTTGGTTTGTTCTGTTCTCCTCTGTGAGGATAAAACCCTGGAGCTCATTCCAGGGAGGGCTGTGCCCTCATTTTCCCTGGAGGCAATGATTTCTCCAGATGACTTCAGATTTAAAGTGTCCTGAGTGAGACCAGAATTTGACCCATAATCAGGGGTTTTTTTTAAGTTATGAGGTTTTTTTGCAGCATCACCCACCTGAACACCCACTTTACTCACCCATCAATATTCACACTTTAAAGGATGATTTCCTATCAATGACCTGCAGAAATTGGGCCCTTCAAATAATAAAAAGAGACCCCAATGACAACAACATCTGCTCCCATCCATCCCTTTGTCTGCCTTAGAGAAGGGCTGGAGTGATGAGGAAATTAATGGAGAGATCATTTTTAATTTTCACATTTCCCAATTAAGTGGCTCCATGAATCACCATTTATTGGGAGCCCAATCATGGAAGCAGTGACAAAACATCCTCTGACTTCCACAGATCTTCTCCTGAACACTTCAGAGAGGGGAAAAGCAGAGTACTGGCGTTTATCAACCTTTACAACCCATATAATTATAAATTAATATTTTCTTGGGCATGAAAAACAACCAACTGTCCTTACTGCTCCAAAATTCCCATGGCTACCTCAGATTTTCTTATGGACAATCCCCCAAGCAGCATCACAGCCCTACAAGCAATAAACTGACCATTTTCTTAACAATAAAACCTGGTGGAGCGACAGAAAAGAATCATTTCTCTGCCAGCTGATGTTTCTTTACTCACCTAAAAGCAAAGTGACGTGGCCAGTGATGGAGGGAGATGCTGCAGGGTCCAAGTCTGTGGAGAGGAGCTGGAAGGGACAGAAAATTGTCTGATGTGTGTGGCAGGGACCTCCCTGAGCAGAGAGGATGTGGGAAATACAGAGGGTGTGAAATGTAGGGGGGGGAAAATACGGACGGTGTAAAATACAGGGTGTGTAAAATAAAGGGGGTGTAAAATGTAGGGTGTGTAAAGTACAGGGTGTGTAAAGTACAGAATGTGTAAGATACAGAGGGTGTGAAATATTGGGTGCATAAAATACAGGGGGTGTAAAATGTTAAAGTGCGTAAAATGTAGGACGTGTAAAATACAAAGGGTGTAAAATACAGGGGTGTAAAGTACAGGGTGTGTAAAATAAAGGGGGTGTAAAATGTAGGGTGTGTAAAGTACAGGGTGTGTAAAATAAAGGGGGTGTAAAATGTAGGGTGTGTAAAGTACAGGGTGTGTAAAGTACAGGATGTGTAAAGTACAGAGTGTGTAAGATACAGAGGGTGTGAAATATTGGGTGTATAAAATACAGGGGGTGTAAAGTACAGGGTGTGTAAAATACACGGTGTATTTTGTAGATGTAAAATGTAGGGTGTGTAAAATACACGGTGTATTTTGTAGATGTAAAATGTAGGGTGTGTAAAATACACGGTGTATTTTGTAGATGTAAAATGTAGGGTGTGTAAAATACACGGTGTATTTTGTAGATGTAAAATGTAGGGTGTGTAAAATACACGGTGTATTTTGTAGATGTAAAATGTAGGGTGTGTAAAATACACGGTGTATTTTGTAGATGTAAAATGTAGGGTGTGTAAAATACACGGTGTATTTTGTAGATGTAAAATGTAGGGTGTGTAAAATACACGGTGTATTTTGTAGATGTAAAATGTAGGGTGTGTAAAATACACGGTGTATTTTGTAGATGTAAAATGTAGGGTGTGTAAAATACACGGTGTATTTTGTAGATGTAAAATGTAGGGTGTGTAAAATACACGGTGTATTTTGTAGATGTAAAATGTAGGGTGTGTAAAATACACGGTGTATTTTGTAGATGTAAAATGTAGGGTGTGTAAAATACAGGTTGTGTAAAGTACAGAGTGTGTAAAGTACAGGGTGTGTAAAATGTAGTGTGTGTAAAATACACGGTGTATTTTGTAGATGTAAAATGTAGGGTGTGTAAAATACAGGTTGTGTAAAGTATAGAGTGTGTAAAGTACAGGGTGTGTAAAATACACGGTGTATTTTGTAGATGTAAAATGTAGGGTGTGTAAAACACAGGGTGTGTAAAATACAGGGTGTGTAAAATGTAGGATGTGTAAAATACAAAGGGTGTAAAATACAGGGGTGTAAAGTACAGGGTGTGCAAAATACAGGGTGTGTAAAACAAAGGGGGTGTAAAATATAGGGCATGTAAAATGTAGGTTGTGTAAAATACAGGGGGTGTAAAGTACAGGGTGTGTAAAATACAGGTTGTGTAAAGTACAGAGTGTGTAAAGTACAGGGTGTGTAAAATGTAGTGTGTGTAAAATACACGGTGTATTTTGTAGATGTAAAATGTAGGGTGTGTAAAACACAGGGTGTGTAAAATACAGGGTGTGTAAAATGTAGGGTGTGTAAAATACAGTGTGTAAAACTAGGGTGGGTAAAATATAGGGTGTGTAAAGTACAGGGTGTGTAAAGTACAGAATGTGTAAGATACAGAGGGTGTGAAATATTGGGTGCATAAAATACAGGGGGTGTAAAATGTAGGGTGTGTAAAGTACAGGGTGTGTAAAACAGGGTGTGTAAAGCACAGGGTGTGCATAACGTAACAGAAGATTTGCATCAGACACAGAAAGAGCTGAAAAACTTGGGATTTGGGGAATTATCCTGCTTCATTTGGGAGAGAAAACCAAAAAACCATAGGGTGAGCCCCAGCTGACCCCCCCTGGAGCACCTCACATCTTCCTGAGTCTCCTCCAAACCCTCCCCCTCATCCAAAGGTCCAATTCCATCTGCAGCTTGGCAGAGCTGCCTCAAAAGATCCAATTTTCTGACCTTGTTCATTTCTGCTGCTCTGTTCTTGGCCTTCCCCAGAAGTGTGCTGTGAAATTGTACACAAACATTTATGTATGAACATATGCACAGGTCATTGTATATGTATTTATATAAATGTATGTGTATGCAGGTTGAGATTGCAAATGCAGATGGAACCAAACCCAGTGTGTTTTAAAAGAGAACAGAAGCTTTTAGCAAAATGAAGGTTAAAGAGATCAGGTTGTCAATGAAATAGAAAAACTCTTGTTAAAAAGCAAATAAAACATCAGTAAGTACAGCCATTGTGATCTGGTCTCTGATACATCATTAAAAATATTTAAAATATTAAAAATTATTTAAAAAATAAGGAGGAAACAGAACAACTTGTAGTGCTGACACCACTGAAACAACTGGAATCAGCAAACCTCACAAAGCACAGCTCTCCTCAGAGAAGAAATACATCATGGAGAGAGGCTGTTTGACCATTCCATTTGTTGACAAAATTATCAAGATCAAGACCATTAGGCTGAGTAAGATGAGATTTACAAGAAAAAGGAACAGTAACATGGAAAAATAGAGGTGAAGGGTTTTATTTGAACTGAGAAATTGCATTTATTATTTAAACACAATCATCATCAATGGTCTGGACACCAGAAGTAGCCTGGAAAGATGAGATTTAAAAAGAACTTAAACATGAAGCTGAGAGAAGATGAGCACAAAGGCAATGAAAACCAGCCCAGAATGCTATACCTTCAAAGCACAGGTTTGGATGGGATATTTGGATTAAATCCTTCCCTGTGAGGGCTGGGATGGAATTCCCAGAGCAGCTGTGGCTGCCCCTGGATCCCTGGCAGTGCCCAAGGCCAGGTTGGACACTGGGGCTGGGAGCAGCCTGGGGCAGGGGAAGGTGTCCCTGCCATGGCAGGGCTGGAATGAGATGAATTTTAAGGTCCCTCCCAACCCAATGTGCCTGTGCCGTGAACATTCTCCCTGTGCCATGGCACCAGCAGCAGCAACATCCTCAAAATACCCAGAGGCTGCATAATTTATAAATTAAATAATAGATAATGGCAAGAAATGCAGACTCAGAAAATGTTCTTTCATCCTTACTCAGAGTTTGGAGTACACACACACTCAGATGTTCACACATGAGGATAGAAAAGCATTTTTTCTGATGGCAGGAGTTTTCTGTCTTCAAAATAATTCAGCATCAGGTTGGAATAGAACTGTTGTGAGTAGCAATGCATCTGGGGCTGTGATAACATAAACAATCCCAAGCAAAATTTTATTTCTCCAGAGCATCTCCCTGTTTAAGCTGCTTTTCCTTATCCTTCAAGGCTATGGCCTATATTCATCTGGAGATAACTTTTCTAACTCCACAGCACATTTCTGAACTTCACTCAAAAGCCAGGGCTCCTCTGAGTTATTAAACCATTAAAGGCCTCTGCCACCCCCAATACTGAGTTTACTCATCAAGTGATTAAAGCAGTTTAATCAGTTTAATTCCAGCTGCAGCAGGAAAAACACAGCACCCACTTCGTGAGATCAAGAACAATCCCAGGTGGGTTTTACACGTCAGAACTGGGCTGAAGTGTTGCTAATTAAAAGGCAGCTGATGGTAAAGAAAATTCAAATATTGTTCCTAATGCTATGAAAAGAATGTTCATTGATTCTTCTTTGCACTAAGGAAATTTAGCTTTCATTTCATTTAAATGTATTAAAAATCCTCCATTAATTTGATTTACCTCAGTTCCTTTAGGTTTGAAGGCTGAATGTGCTTCCAAGATGGGAAGTGACAAATCAAGAACAATCAATTTGCTCTGAGCAATCAGCAGCTGCTTTGATCCTGAAAAACCCTGAAACCAGGGAGTACAAAGTCCCTAAACATTCCATACACATCCCAGGACTTTTTGACTTGATTTTGCCACACACAAGAGCTGGAAGAACAAACCCTGTGCAGAACTGAGCCTTGAGCTGAATTTAACTCCTGTGCTGGACCCACCTGGAGTGAAACCCTCGTCTGCTGGAACATTTCACCTGCCAAGAAAGGCAAGTCCAGCATGGAGCACCCCAACATCATGGAAAAGACAGAAATTTGACTTCCCTTTAATTTCTGGGGAGCTGCAACTTCAGTGTTGGTTTATTTGTTTTTAGTTTTTTGGTTTTTTCAGCTATTCAAGGCCTCAAGTGCACCTAAGAGCTCAGATTTACCAAATCTTTCTTCTAGGAGCAATCTAGGAAAAATATCCCTCATTTTGGGCTAACCTCCTCTTGAATTTTGTGTCTCTCTTCATGTTCTGTGGAGGGTGACCATTCTGTTATTTGTAACCCCATCAAGCAACGCTAATTTAGTAATGATCACTCCTGCTCCAGCTTGTTACATTCTGGATTTGGGCATCCTTAATTAGTTTCCTTATTGCAACCAGCAGAATTATTCATGTGCTTATCTGTGTGTCTGAGCATTTGGCTGTTCAGAAACTTATTTTTAAAATGCTAACCGACAGCTGGAGTTAATGTTACGTGAAAAATATTAATTCAACTGATATTTTCAGTAACTCTTCACCTCCTGAATTTCTGCATTTGGACTGGGATCATCCAGACCTGGCTTTTTAAGTGCAACTACTCTAATAAAAAAGACGGAAAGTGAATTACTCAATAATGACATGTAAATGTGTGTGTGTACATATATAAATATATATATTTGCAAGCTGTTTTTAATGGGCAGTGCAAAG
The DNA here is from genome assembly GCA_013400635.1 of Hypocryptadius cinnamomeus. NCBI lineage: Eukaryota > Metazoa > Chordata > Aves > Passeriformes > Zosteropidae > Hypocryptadius > Hypocryptadius cinnamomeus. The sequence goes on along the minus strand of VYZP01018023.1, from coordinate 10,441 downwards.
TTGGAATTTGCTGCAGAAACCTTTGCTGTAGAAACCTTTTCCTGGAGGAGAGATGTGTTAAAATTCATTCAAGAAATCTTGCTGACAACTTCAGAGAATTCTATGGCTGCTTCTATTTTGGGCTGGTTTGTGAAGGATTTATCAGGTTTGTGAAAAGCTAAAAGATGGTGTTGTGCATTGTGTGGTGACAGAATTAATTCAGCTTTTCTGCTGCCATTCAGGCTTGTGCAGAATGGTACAGAATATTTCAGCTTCATGATGGGATGCTTAGCAGGCAGCACCTGAATTTTGTTTAGAGAATGAAAAAAGTTGTGTCTTTGAATGAAAATGAGGTGTTGGGGCACACCAAAGTAAAATTATAATTAATGTTATTAACATCCCTAATATGTCATGGCAAAAAATGCCTGTTTGGTAATAAACATCACTTGTGCTTCTGGATTTAAAAAAATAATCTCAGAAAACAGGAAAGAAATAGAATAATGGAATCCCAAAATGGTTTGGGTTGGATGGGACCTTAAAGCCCATCCTATTCCAACTATCCAGACTATCCCATGGGCAGGGACACCTTCCACTGAGCCAGGTGGCTCCAAGCAACATCCAACCTGGCCTTGGGCACTGCCAGGGATCCAGGGGCAGCCACAGGGAAGAATTCTTCCCCAAGAAACTCCATTTTTCATGGGACAGAGCCGTGCTGGAGGTGTAACCTCCCCAGGCTGCACCTGCAGGAGCCTGACTGCAGCAGGAGTCAGCCTGGCTGTGTGTGAGGCTGTGCAAGAGGAAATGATCCAAGTTATTGCAGTTCCCTGAACAAAGCCCTCCCAGAGAGAGAAATAAACCCAAACAGCATAAAACCAACTCTTCCTCCCCAAACCCCAAAAGAAAGCAACCTCAGGGCTGAAATCTTGTTATCTTTTATAACTCACAATAATTACAGTTATGATTGGCTTACTTTAATCTTCTTTAGACACACTAGGAAAACATTTTCTTTTCAAAGTGAACAAAATGCAGAGTTTTAGACTGCTTGTATTTATGACAGGAATTATGTGATGTGATGTGTCAGCAGGAGACAGGATGTGCCAACCCAGGAGATCTTCTCCCTCTTTATTTCCCCTTCAGTGTTCCTGTGTTCCTACTTAGGAGCCTGCCATAATAAAAGCAGTGGTCATAATATGCAATATACTTTTCCAGATTACTTTAATAGTGCCAAAAAGATAACCAATGAATGATCATAATAAAATATATGTAAAGGGGATCACAAATCTCACTGATGCAGAACAGGAAGAATTTATTATCCAAGTGTTGCTAATGACTTTCTGCCTGCCCCTTTGGAAATGGCTCTGGGCTTAGCAGTATCCCTTGGAAATCCTATTCCTAAGTCCACAAACAGCATGAAATTCCAGTAGGAAATAAAGCACTTTTATTCCAATGTATTACAGCACGTTAATGCTGTTTGTTAGAATATAAACTGCCAGAAACACCCAAATACAAACAGGGAGTGACCTCAGTGTGGGGCTTTAGAAAGTCCTGGGGTTAAAGCCAAAGCTCAGCTCACAGACAGCTCAGGTTAGGAAAAAGCAGATCCAGATGAAATTCCTAATGCAGTCCAAGTGCTGCTCCTGGGAGCAGAGCATCCCTTCCCTGCACAGGGACAGGAGTGACACTGCTGAGCACAGCCCTGAGCAGAGCAGGTGCTGAGGCCTGGCAGCAGGGCTGTGCCATCCAGCAGCTGCTGAGAAGGGATAATTTTTCCTGGGAGCTCTCTCCAAAGCCTTTCTCCAAGTGCCTGCTCCTTGTGACTGCCTCTGCTCCCATTTCCCTCTGAGTGCTCCTCTCCAGCACACTCAAGTGATCTGCTCTGCCTGGAGGGGGAGAGAAAGCTGCTGAATCCCTAAATATTGCCATAAAAACATAAATTCCTGGCTGGTAACTGACTCTGGAAATAACTGGAAGTCTCCTTGGATGATCCAAATCCATATCTCTGCTGAATTCTTCTGCTCACTGCAGCTGGAGAAGGTTTCTTGTGCCACCCTGCATTGCCAGGACAGATTCTGCTGCCTCATGGCAAGAGATGCTCATTCCCTTTTCCTCTTCTCTTTCTTAAAGGAAACCAACCAATCTTAGAGAGCCAGAAGAGGAAGCAATAGAGGTTTATGAGTGAGAAAAGAATGGGGAGCTCAGAACTCCAGAGAATCCCAGGAGGGAATTGGTTTGGAAGGGGTCTAAAAAATGACTCAGTGCCACCCCTGCCATGGCAGGGACACCTTCCACTGTCCCAGGCTGCTCCAGCCCCAGTGTCCAGCCTGGCCTTGGGCACTGCCAGGGATCCAGGGGCAGCCACAGCTGCTCTGGGCACCCTGTGCCAGGGCCTGCCCATCCTTCCAGGGAACAATTCCTTCCCAAAATCCCATCCAGCCCTGCCCTTTGTCACGTGGAAGCCGTGCCCCTTGTCCTTCCCGTGCTGGGGACCCCAGAATCAAACGGTGCCTCTTTGGGGAAAAAAAAATTCCAAACATCCTTCATTACAAATCAGAGTAATTACCTCTGAAAAAAGGAGAAGATTAATTAACTACAGCTCCTGTAGGTCCTGGGGAATGGGAGGTTGTCAAGCCCAGCCCAGTTCCTGAGACAAGAAGTGAAAGATCAGCCACCTGGAACGGCACCACCGGGAAAGCTCCGGAGCTTCCCTGGGAAACCTCACGTCTCTCTCAGCTGCAGTTCCCTCAAAATATGAAAAGGCAAGTGAAAGTGACCTCTGCTGAACACAAACTTCTTCAATAACCACAGAATCCCCCTCTTCACAGTTCACTTCTAATTGTTATTTCCTATTTTTTGTGTAAAGTGCTTTATAAAGAAGAAATGGCAGCAACACCATCTAGGATGATTGGATTGCTGTAATGAGAGAAAGAGGAAAAGAAGGGAGGAAATAGCAAGAATTGGCTGATTTGGAATTGATGCTCAAAAATCAATATGGGTCCATAAATGCTGTCTTGATATTGCCACAGCTGTATGATTTATCTCCATTATCAGTGTGTTGATTTATAAGAAAGCAGGTTAAAACTGCCTGTGCTCCTAAAGAAACATTTTCATCTCATCATTAGCCCTGGACTTCTTTCCCCTTTCCTTTTAAGCTCCAAGATCCCAGCCTGAGTAAAACACCATTGTGACTTGAGGGATAAAGAAGCAAAATCTGACAGGACCTGCCCAGAGCAGCTGGGGCTGCCCCTGGATCCCTGGCAGTGCCCAAGGCCAGGCTGGATGGGGCTTGGAGCAGCCTGGGACAGTGGAAGTGTCCCTGCCAAGGCAGGAACTGGGTGATGTTTAAGGTCCTTCCAACCCTAAACCATTCTTGATGGTTTCAAGTTCATGAGCTGAGAAAGAACCCAGACATTCCTATTCCAGTTTAATGGCAAAAGACCAATTTTTGTGTTTTCAGCTTTGCTCTTTCTTCCATCTTCAGGAATCCAGTGATGAGGATGAAGAGCAAACACTGTTGCAGGGACTGATGGCCTCTCCTACCCAACCTGCTGTGTTTGCTATTCCTGCTCTGCAGCCTGGGAGGAGTTTAGTCCATATTAAACATAATTCCAGCTCTGTCTTGTCAGGCTTAATGCAGCTGATGCTGCCTTTGAAAGTCAGAGCCCAAGACAAGCACCTGAATGTCTCATTGCTTAAAATCAGACATCTAAATCCACCTTACACACCCAAATAAGCCAGAGGAGTTCTCAAAATGCTGAGAATCTGTAACATCCACAGCCCCAGTGAGACCAGGTGATACCCAGAATCTTTAGAAACAGAGAGCTCTGATTAGTACCAAAAAAACTGTGAAATGCCTGGTACCCCCACTTGAGTATCTTCTTCAGAGAACTCTGTATTTTATCCCCTGAAATGTTTTCATTTCCCGGAATAGCTGTGTTTATTACTTTAATAAACTGAATTAGGAGATACGGTTATTGGTTTCCTAACTAGGCTGAATTAAGTTTCATTAAAAAATAAAATCCAGGATTCTAGTTTATACTTGGTATAAATGCACTTAAAATGTTAGAACAACCATACTCCTTTTCCTTTTAATATGCAGATTAAAAAAAATTCTTCCTGCATTAAACCCAGAGCTACCCTCAACATTTCAAATGGACTAAAATATAATAAATAAAAATTTTAATTAAAACACCTAGTATATAATATTTCTGGACTTATTATGTGTATTTTTTTTTTCTTCTTGCTGTAGACCACAGAACAAGATGTGTAAAATATCCTTATTAAACCAGGGTGATGCTCCAAAGATGTCACCTGGTCTGGTGGTGGTGGCCACAATCCCTTCTGTGGAGTTGGGGCAGTGACAGGGATGTGGCTGCAATGTCCCAGCACAGTGAAACCCAGGGAGGACCGGGGTGGTCCCTGAGCAGGGATAACCCATCCTGAGCCATCCAAACCCCCACCTCTCCCTGGGATCAGCCCTCCTCACCTGGGGAGCAGCAAAGCTGCTGGAGAAAATCTTCTTTTGGTGGAAATCTCACAGGAAGAGTTTCTCCATTACCTGCAACCCTCCTGTGATGTGGCTTTGCTCCCACTGAACTCAGACAGGCAAAGTTCCTCTCAGCTCCTCACCTCCCTCCCAGGCCCATCCCAGCTGCAGTTATTAATGAAGAATCACTGAAGCACCAGCTAAGTCTTTTTGCTGCACTTTTGTCCCAGAAAACTGGTGTTTAATTGTCTGAATGAAAAAAAATAATGTAGGTGGACACTGTCCCAAAGACAAAACCCCATCAATTCCCATCACAGAAAGAGTTAAAATGCTATTTTAAAAAGCCACAGAGCTGCTTTGGACTGTGGGTGGGTTATTGTGGACTAATTTCCACTTTTCAAATGACAGATTATCTCCCACAAAAACAATTGTAAAGCTGAGTTGAGAAGGTTCCCTGAGCTGAAAAGGTTTGGTTACCTCTAAATGTAACAGCAGATTTACTAATGTTCCACTCATGTCAGGAAAATTACTGTCTGTTTGGCACAGGGAACTCCTGCAAACTCTTCTTCTACATCCATAACGAAATCACTGCTCTTTCCACTCACCTAATCTGAATATCGCAGGACTACAATACGGGAAAAGAGAGAAAAGCATTAAAACCACTTTGTGTGACAGAAGTTAACAAAAGAAGAAATCCTGAAAAAGCTTTGAGGGCTTTAATAAGTACTGAAAGACCAAAACCAGCCGAAGTGCTTAGCACTGGGAAGTCAAGCTGTGCCAAAGCCCTGTCTGCAAATGCTGAAGGCTTAATGACACAACTGCTTAATTCTTTGTTTCATTCTGTCTCTTTTCTCTTTTCAGCTCTGTGAAGGGGACACACAATGCAGCTTTAGCTAAGCCACCTTCCTGCGAGCCAGGAGAGCCAGCCTGAAAATCAGGCACGGGAGTTCTGCCAGAATGCACTTGCACACAGCAGGATGTAGGGAAATTGTTGGTGCTTGTATTTCATAACTGATCTCACGACCTTCCTGCACCCCAGTCCAGCCCGAAGCACATTCTTTCCTCTGCTGGCTTATCAATAGTTAAAAAAGGTACCTGATACATCCAAAGTGAATAATCTGTCAGAGAGTGTAGGTTCAGAAATCAGTGTCTAAAAATGCAGATTTTCCTGAGTGTTTGAGCATCTCCAAGGTGCACTTGTGCAGGCAACAGCTCCATCCACATTCCCCAAGTGATGTGTGCACAGACAGAGTGCAGTCAATGCCAAGGAAAAGAGAACAAAATGCTTTTTTGAACCCCAATGCTTCACATGTGGGGTTGTTTCCTTCTCCTGGAGGAGGGCAGGACAAAAGTCCTGCTCCTGGGCTGGGGACAGGCATTTCTGCCTCTTCCCTGCTGCTGCTCTGAGCCCTTCCAGGCCTCATTCCTGGAAGAGCATTAATGGAAGTGATCAATAATGCTGTGAGGAGCAGCAGTGAAGACGCAAATTCCAATCTCAGGTTTTGGTTTTCACATCTGTTTTTCATGGAAGCAACAAGAGAACAGAGCAGGCACCACCAGGCAAGAAAGGAACAGTAAATTAGGAATGAAACCAGAAATAATCCAGGATTGCACTCTTGCCTCAAACCACCATTAATCTTCGTGAAGGCAATAATTCAATGGAAATATTGGCCATTGTGACTCTGTCTTAGAAACAACTCAAGCTCTCTTAGAGACAACTCAGCTGCATTGTCCCCACACACTCACTGCAGAAAGTGTATCCTCATCTAATCTACTGGAAAATCCTGCTAAAATCAACAGGAATTTGGCATAAGGAAATATTACAGCATCTCACATCATCATGTTTGGATTGGGTATTAGGAAGAAACTCTTCCTTGTGAGGGTGGCCAGGCCCTGGCAGAGGTGCCCAGAGCAGCTGGGGCTGCCCCTGGATCCCTGGCAGTGTCCAAGGCCAGGCTGGACACTGGGGCTGGGAGCAGCCTGGGACAGTGGAAGGTGTCCCTGCCATGGCAGGGTGGCACTGGATGGGCTTTAAGGTCCCTCCCAACCCTAAACCATTCTGGCATCCTGCAGAGAACTGGGGTAAATGGTCATTTATAATAAATACTCTGAGCACAGCTGATCATCAGCTCCATACAAACAGAAGAATAATTAAATGGGCCAAGATGCAGCTCACAGAAACAAAGTCGAGAACCCAGGTGCTAGAAAGCAAACTGAGAAAGAAGTGCCAGGTTTTAGATTTTCCATGGCTTGGAGAAGCAGAGCTCCTGATGATGTGATGTGTTTCACAGAACTCGCTGTGAGCAGCACGGCACAGAGTCAGGCACGTTGTAATGAGGAGATGTAGGATGCAAAAATAATTAGTCAGGGTTTATGGAGCCCACCAGCGAAACACAGGGAACTGTGAAGTTATCAAAGGCTCTGTGCAGGGTGTGATAATAGGAAAATGTGGTGTGGCAGATTCAGAGAGAGAAGTGCAGGCCCTTGTAGCACAGCTAATACAACTTCATTGCAGTTACTCCTGGATTAGTCATTGTAAACGTGGATAAAGCAGCCTATTTGCACTGTATCAGCACCTGCCTTACTGATCCTCTAAACTGCTCCTCCAGTCCTGTTCCTAACACATTTTGAAACAAAGAATCCTTGAAAGACATCGATGGCACTCAGACACTGGCTCCCCTTCAAACAGGCGGGCTCTGAACACCAAACCCACAGAAGTGGCTTTGCCCACCTTCATCCTTCCCTTCATCAGCATTAAAAATATTCTTCCACATTGCCAGTGGTTTTCATCAGCCAAGATCAGAGAATTCTGCACGCTGGGGAGGACTTTTGGAGTCACCTAAAACACAACCACCTCCTGTATTGTATCACCTACAGGTAATGCAGTCACAGAGCACAGAACAGCACCTGCAGCAAGCTTTGGAGCAAACAGCCATCCCAGGGGAAGGTGCAGACTAATTAAAACCACTGCTACAAAAAGATGCGGCTGTTCTAACATGTGTTAATGTGAGCTGGTGCACGGGAGAGCAATAAAAGAAATGTCAAAGGAAGCAGGAATCGTGGAGGAGCCTGAGCTGAGGGAGGCACAAACAAGTCTGGGGAAGCAGGGCACAGACTGGAAAGCAGAGCTGTAAAAATGCAAATATGGGGGAAGGAAGGTGCAGATGGGTCTCTGCCTGGGGGCCAAGGCCTGATCAGTGCTCTTGGAGACAGGTGCTCATATCAGAATGGGTGACACTGCCAAATGTGACATTTGATTCATGTATCATCTTAGAATATGGACTCACCTGGGTGCATCCACAGTCCAAGATAACCATTCCTCCAAGATCCTTGTAGCTGTGCTGGAATAGGAAAGAGGAGACAGATTTCCAGCTCCTTCTGCAATCCCCAAATCCTGCCCCAGTGCTGCTGGTGAGCCCCGTGCCCATTTGTATCACAGAGGTGCCCTGGAATGCACAATGGACCCCATGGTCAGCTTGAGGGAAAGGATTTGTCTGCTTGTGGCTGTCCCCCCTGGCTCTGGGATCACCAGGGCAGTGGGCAGAGGCTGACCTAAGGCCTGACTTCATTCCCAGTTCCCATGCATGGCCTGACTTCATTCCCATCCATTCCCAGTTCCCATCCATGGCCTGACTTCATTCCCATCCATTCCCAGTTCCCATCCATGATGACCAAGAGCAGAGCTGGATCTTTGCTGACACAAAGTCACCTGGGTTCCACCAGTGACCTGCAAACTGAAGCCTGAGGAGAAGCCAACCCTTCTCAAAAAGGAACAAAGAATTGGGAGTCCAATTTCGCTTCCTGTGTTCAGCCTCCTGGAAAAATGGAAAAAATTAAAATCCCAAGTGCTCGAAACTGGGCAACAAGAAGTGGCTCTGAGAGCTCTGTGAGAAATCCTTCCCCATCTGGTCAGTCTTCAGCTAATTAACTGACATGGTTGCAAATGAGCAGCAGCTAATTGGAGCTCTCTGTTCTGCTTTTCCCTGCTAGGAATGGAATGGATTCCAGATGACCAATGGTTCAACATATTCCAAGCAATCTCCACTCTGTGCTGGGCCAGCCTCCCAACAACTTGTCCATGTCCTCACCTTGGACTGGGAATCCAAAGAGCATCACTGGAACTGGGAATGTTATGGGGAAGCATCAGGCAGATGTGTGCAGGCTCCAGTTCCAAGGATATTTTGGAAAACAAGCCACCTGCAGGCAATCAGAGGCCAGCTGAGTCCCAGCCATGACTTCTCCCTGCAGCCAAGACAAATCTCAGAGCCAGCCCACAGAACCTGGAGGCACACAGGCCATGCCTGGTGCACTCTGCAGGAGAATTGCAATGTGGAAGAGTTGCTTCTGTGGGTCTCCAGCAGCTGATGCGTGCCAGATCTCCAAATCTGAGGTCCTAAAAAGATTTTTAAAAAAGAGAAAAAACCTAGGTTTTCCTGCTCCAGCCTCTGCTAGCATTTCTTCCCTGAGCTCCCAGCCTCTTTTCCAGTGAGGTTATTTGACATTATTCACCCCCAAACACCAGGAACAGCTTTATAACAGCAAGAAATCCCTTAAATACTCTCCATATCACAGAATTACAGAATGCTTTGGGTTGGAAGGGACCTTAAAGATCACCTAATTCCAACCCCAGGCAGCGACAGGAACACCTTCCACTACTCCAGGTCCAACCTTGAACACTTCTCCCATTGTACAGAACCAGTGGAGCAGGTTAAACTGGGACCAGTGGTGTCCCTGGCCTGTTATGGTCATTACCCACAGCTGGTTTAACCTCAAACACAAAGAACCAAAGAGAAATCCCCTCCCCAAACACCCAGGTGTGCAAAATTATTTGCAAAAATACTCGGAGTAACTTGAGAACCACAATGCTCCAAAGATCAGGCCAGATATTGGGGTTAGGCTGGACTGGGAATAATATTCCCCAGGACTTCCCTGAAAACCAGGGATGAACATCATGTCCATGTGAACATATTACATACAGAGATGTCCTTTAAAACAAGAGCACACCCAGTGATGCATGCCAGCCCCAGTTGGTTTTATGTGTTTTGCTCTTAATTGCAATATGGTAAAACAGGGTTAAGCCCACTGAGATTTTTAGCTGGGCCGCAGTGAACCCAAAATCTGTGAGGAGACTAATTTCTAATGAAGGTTTTCCCCATTTCTCTGAAATATGGAATTTTAAAAATTCTCCTGGCCTTTCCAGTTGTCTGGTCTTTGGTGGATGCTAAAAATCCCCACAGATTTCCAGTCCCAAACCATGGCAAGTTCAAGGAGCTGGGGATTTTTTTCTATTTTCATCTCAAACTACTAATTCTAGCAAAATTACATTAAAAGCTGGATTAACTAAGAGGAGTTCTATGTTTCTGAGTTTGGTGTGTGTGTTTATCAAGTTTGGAAATAAGAAAGCATGAATAAAACATCTCCATGGGATACAAATTCACTTCTCTGTCTCGAACACAAGAAATGCAGCTGTGGAATACAAATCATCTCCTAGCCAGAAACATCATTTAATATTTATTACTGCACACTTGGCTCTGTGGATTCAGGGAGGATGTCCCCCACTTCTTATCTGTGACCTTTTGAGGTCCTGACCTCACAATGTGCCCCCACTAAACGGTGCTGGAGCAAAATTTATTTTACCCCATTTCAAACTACATCAGTTTGGATGTTTCCCTCTCTCAGACTTTTAGAAACACCCACAAAAAGTTCTTT